>JAANSK020252029.1:0-13161 GCA_011763485.2 Isoetes engelmannii
AATAATAATAATAATAATAATAATAATAATAATAATAATAATAATAATAATTACATTTCTTTGATATAACCCCAACGGCTCTTTAGCCTTCTCCAAGTTTGGCATGTACCATGATAATGGAAAACCCTATATGTTCCCTTAGGGTTCATCCAAGGGTTCATCAACATTCGAACATATTGTCAATAGTAGGCTCTTGAAACTACCGTATAGTTCTATATATGCAAATAAAAATAGTATTAAACATTGTGTGTTTTTTTTTGTAAGAATTCTACGTTATATTGTGTACATTCCTTGACCCAAAGAGAGTCGGCTAGGACAGAGCAAACATCTTGTTTTGTGGCAATTTAATTGTCTCATTTATACCTTTAAAGCATACCTTGCATTTATTTTTCATGTGTTTGGTGGAATTATTGTTGCATTGCTTTGGTACCACCATATATATATGAGTGGCATGCCAATGCCATAACGAAGTGCTTAAACACACAGGCTAAATATTAAATATCTAATTCCAACAGCTAATTCCAACATCGATCTTTTTAAGTCTTGATTGTGTTCAAACCAACGATCTTTTCAAGTCTTGGTTGTGTTCAAAGGTCCTTGTTCTTGGAGAGGGAATGCCACCTATTACATTGCTTTGATAGAGAGCGAAGGTTAAACGATGAGTTAGGCAATTTTATAGAGAACCTTAGATTATGTGCATTTTGAGCCTGAAACCAAACAACTTAGAATTTAAAACAGGTCATCATCGGAGATAATTTGTGTTTATTTCTAGAATTGGAAAATTTCTCAATAGCTGGCACGTTTCCCATGCTCGATTGTTATGCATAATGCATACATGAAACTTGTTGTCCTTATGCTAATTAGTGTGAAGGTTGATGTAATGCATGGTACTGCTCATCTGATAGACTGTAAAGTAGACTTTAAATCATAAACATCTGTTTTCCTCAGTGGAAGAGCAAAATTCTGCCATTTTAAGACATCATTGAAGGGGCAATTCATAATAATCAGATAGGTTTACTGCACAAAATTGTTTCAACTTTAGTTTACGGACAACAAACCTTCACAAACTACAAACATATATAAGATTCCTGGAATGATCAAAGGCTTAGAAGTTTATCTAAGTTGTTTATGTGGTGTAAAGTTTATCTAAGTTGTTCACGTGATGTAAAGTTTATCTAACTTGTTCACGTGATGTACCTGGAATGCAACCATAGTGTATAGAGTCTGCAATTCAAGCACTGTGAACCTGAAACCCCCCTGGGAAGATACAAAATTTTGTGTGAACCTGAGACCCCCTGGACAAATACAAAATTTTGTTTTGTATTACTGCTTGTTCTGATGGACCAGTTCTCCAATTGTCCTGTTAATGTTATTACTTATGGCAAGTGCTATGCCATTTTCCCATAGCTGATGTTATTACTTATGGCAAGTGCTATGCCATTTTCCCATAGCTTTGCAAGAACCATACGGATTTGTGAGTTTCTATACCCTGCTCAAAAGCCAAGAACATAAGGGCAGGCCTATCAAGATTGGGTATAGCGAAGAAGCAGAGTTTTACCTGCTCGGATTGGTTGGTCTTATAGAAGAAGCTGAAGCCAAGAACGGATGATAGTTCCTGGTGCCACTGGCGGTGGCTGCAAAAAAAATGAAAGCATAGTTTGGCTCTTGAAGAGGAGCCTAGATTGGGGCTTTGAGTTTCAAAGCCGTTCCGGCACACCCACGATTCGAAGATAGATGCATGCCATGTGGTGGATGCTGCAAAACATAATTCAGTAAAACATAGAGAACATAACTATGATTAAGAATCCAAATGGTCTCACATAAAAGAGAAACTATTAAGCACAATCGATGGAGTTAGTTTATATATGCACTCTAAGATCAAAAGACACAGCCTAAATAGAATCAAGAATGCTCAGAACAGAAAGCCTAAAAGCCTCCTTTGCCTTCAATGCAATTTCTTTAAATCGTCTTTTTTGTACAGAATAATAAACCATCTGAGTCGTTTGCACAGGACGAACTACATTTACAAATTTCTCTAGTCGAAGATCACCTTAGATACATGTTAAAATCTCCAAAAGCCAAAGAATATGCTCAAAAGGCAAAAGAGCAAATTGGAGAGTCACAAAAGAACTCCTCTTGTGCCATTCATTAAGTGCCATTCTGACTTGTCAAAAGAGTCTTGAAGACACCAAAATTCAGTCACCGAAGCATAGCTTTCAAATTATAGCAACATCCAAGTCAATTTTGAGATTGATGGGTTATTCATGTCTGTCTAGACAGAGGCTGCACCTTATAGAATCTTCCAGTCCGATCTTGCCTTTTCAATTTCAGTAGGAGATGTAGTGATTGATCTTGCACATATATCCAACCCTACACAGGTAAGACAAAAGGTGGTTTGACAAAAAAAGCAGAATTTAATGCAATAGAATTGAATGATTGCAAACACGTCCATTATAATGTAGTGAGATGCTATTCTTCACAATCCAGGTCTATGGTTCACCAAACTACAGAGCTCAAAACATAAGAACTATATGTGAAAAGAAGAACTTGAAATGCTCATGTTGAAGCTTGCTTCACCTTGGCTTAAAACTCCAGCCCACATCGCACTGGAAGTTCTAAGTTATTGTAAAATATGGTTGTAGTTTAGAGCAAACAATGGCAAGAAAAGTGGTTCCTGAATGCAATCATTGTGAGAGAAGATTCTGAAAAGTCTGATACAGAGACATGTAATAAGATGGTTCATTGAATTTGCCGGACTAACTGGCCTTGCTCCCATAGCAAACCTAAGCACGAAAACTCATCAGTAGCCTTCAGGTAATGCTTACCGCGAGAGAGCTCAGCATAAGAGAAAGCTCTACTCCATTCCACAGGCATAGAAAAATTGGTGCCTTCTGCTCTCTTTTGCCTTAAGAAAAGTGCCAAGTCGCACCAGAATATCATTCCTTACTTTGCTGTATGCCGTCCCAGAGATCCGACGAACTCCTCGGTGCTTTAAGAAGCCCTAAATTGCTAGAGCCAGAAAAGGCGAAAGGGACAAAATCGTGGGCTATCTGAGCCGTCAAATTTTAAGTTAAAAAGGTTCAATAGCCTTTTTGTTTATGGCGTTGAAGAAAAAGGCCCTAATCTTGGCCGTCCACGTGATACAATCAGAGACGTCGATCTAGGGCTGCACCCCTCCATTACGTTACAACATTAGATAGATAGGTAGGTAGGTAGATATTTCTATCTTATATTATAAAATTATAGTGTATGTATTGAATCAAACCCTAACCCTAGATTGGATGGACAAGATTGGATAGAGTGAGTGTATGTTGTATCAACCTTAGATTGGATGGACGAGACTAGTCATCCAATTGGGCAGTTGAGATTCAATCTTTTAGATGACGTAGATGGTTTGATCCAATGGCTGAGATTCACTCGCTTCAATCTCACAGTCAAAAGGTTTTGAAAGGGGAAATGAAAAGGGCAAAAAAGAATGAGGAGAAAGGGGAAAAATGAAAAGGTGAGGAAAAGAGAGAAAAGGGTATGGGAAACGGGAAAGGGAAAGCGAAAAAAAAAGTGAGAAGAAAAGGGAAAGAAAAAGGGCACGATGAAAAGGAAAAAAAAGGGAAATGGTGGGGAACAAAGAAAAGGGACGGAAAAAAGGGGAAGAGGAAAAGGGTGGAAGAAAGGGAAGACAAAAGGGGCATGGGAAAAGAGTGGGGAAAAGGGAAGGGAAAAAGGGATGGGAAAAAGAAAATTGGAAGGGAAAAGAAAAAAGGTTGGGGGAAAGGAAAAAATGGGAAACAAAAAAAATGGCATTTGTAAAAAGGGATGAGGTAAAAAGTGGGGAAAAGGGCATAGGAAAAGGGAGAAAGAGAAAAAGGGCAAGAGGAAAAATGGAAGAGGAAACGGGAAAAGGAAAGAGAGGGGCAAAGGGAGGAGAAAAAGGGGACAGGGAGAAAAGGAAGAGGAAAAGGATGCGAAAAGAGGAAAAGTAAAGCAAAAAATGGGAAGAGGAAAAAGGTGTGGAAACGGAAGGGCATGGAAAAGGGAAAGGAAAAATGAAAAAACAAGGGAAGTGGAAAAGGAAAAAGGGGAAGCAAAAATCGGCATGTGATAAAAAGGAAGAGGAAAGGTTGGGGAAACGGGCATAGGAAAAAGAGGAAAGCGAAAAGGGGCACGAGGAAAAGAGGAAGTAGGAACGAAAAAAGGTAAAGAAAAAAGGGAAGAGGGAAAGGGTGAGGAAATAGAAAAAGCGAAGGGAAAAAAACATAGCAAAAGGGAAAGGAAAAGATAAAAGAAAAAATGCGGGGTAAAAGAGAAGGGAAAAAAGGCATACAAAAAAAGGGAAGAGGGTAAAGGGGAAAAGGGAAGGAAAAAGAGGCACGGGAAAAAGGGAAGATCAAAAGGAGGAAAAAAAAGAAAGACTTGGGAAAAGGGAAAGGGCTGGGAAAGGAGGAAAAGAAAAAGGCCATCGAGAAAAGGTAATACGAAAAAATGGAATGGGAAATGGAAGGGAAGGGAAAAAAGAAAGAAGAAACCTATAGGGAAAGAAAAAAAGGGGAAAAGAAAAAAGGGAAATGTGTAGGAAAAGTGAAGAAAGGGGAAAAGCAGAGTAGAGCAAAAGACAAAGGAAATAGTGTCGATGCATAAAAACCTCTTATATATAGCTCAGCAACACCGAACTTGAAAAGTTAAAAAAGTAGGATTATTGTTGTATGCTTTTCGCATTGCAACCAAAACATTTACAGGCTCCCAACTTATGCCCAGCAACGCTGGGCACCATTACTAGTGTGTCTAGAATCTTTTAAACATCATTGGTGCCAAATGTGTTCCATCTTTCGTAGCACAAAGCCATTGCAGTATCAACAGTGTCATATGTCATGCTGCTATTATGGAGAAAGAAAAAATCGTAAAAATAAACCTTTGTTAACTATGTCTAACGAACGGTTGAATGGTTGAAAGGTCTAATGAACGGTTGAAAATTGTAAAAGCATCAAAGGTCGGTCCTAAATTCTTAAATGCATTTGAAGGACTCCATTTTATTCTAGATGTGCACTATAAGCTAACATGTTCAGGACCATTGTGTGATTCTTGTGTTAGGATGTGAAGAATGTCCATCACTAGCTTAGTTCATTTGCCTTGCATGTTATACCGAGTCAAGATCATGTTCTACTTCATTATCAATGTACTATGCATTTGTACTATATTTTTGTGTCCGTGTTTCAACTATACATTTTTTTAATTAGGACATTTGACCAGTGTTTAAGTCACACACAGCATATGAGGGATTAGCATGTACAAATTGAGGTTAACAACAAGGGATGTTCACTAAATATAAAACCAACAAATTATACTATTTTGTATATTGAGTTTTATATCATGATATTCCATCCCTCAACTAGGTTGTAAAATACCATGGTATAGGTCCCCATGCCTAAGCTTACAGGTTGTAAGAGATTCTCAAAGGTTGTCAACTATTGTGACCAAATGCATATATTATTACGAGTGTCTTCTTGACATTTGCATTTTTTCTTTCATGACTGTGGTAAATGCATTTTACTCATGACTATGTTGAAGATTGACCATTATATTAAAGCATTGAAGTTTATTTATTTATGAAATATAAATATTTTTAATATAATACAGTAGACCATTGAGAATGACACCCCACATATTGGGAAATTAGACCATTGAATTAAATCCCCCCAGACCCCCCAGTTATTTATGATGATATTCGTGCAGGGCGTCCAACAGTTGGCTCGGACCGTTGGATGTCGGTTTTGGGCAATCCTAGCCATCAGTAAGCGCGACTCATTTGTTAGTAAGTTTTAGTTAACTGACAGTTCCAAATACGCCATGAAATCAAAGGTTGTGATGCGCAATGTGTATAAATATGTGCGTATCTGTTTGGGGGTCCTTGCCAACCGTTGGACGCCCTGCACGAATATCATCATAAACAACTGGGGGGTCTGGGGGGATTTAATTCAATGGTCTAATTTCCCAATATGTGGGGTGTCATTCTCAATGGTCTACTGTATTATATTAAAAACATTTATATTTCATAAATAAATAAACTTCAATGGTTTAATATAATGGTCTAATTTCAAACATCGAACATTGTGCATATGTAAAATGGAGAATATTGTGTATGATCATGTACGAAATATGCTATATATTTGTACGAAATCGCGTAGTTTGTGTACGAAAATTTTCGCCCGGCCCCTTCGGGGCCAAAGGGAAATCTGTGCTGCATGGTTGACATGCATATAACAGCATATCCAGTTGTTACATGTGCATTCAAGCAAAGCCATAGCAGTATACGGCAATGCTAAGGCAATGCTAATATTAATCTGTAGGCATCAATTTACACAAGCAAGCAAGAAACAAAACTCCTAATACAAAATCAACCTGCCAGCATCTATTTCTAGGATTGGCATTGTAAAAGATCATAAGTAAGACAGACGTGAAAAGAAACAATGGCAAAATAGTTCACAAATCCTTCTCCTGAACATTAATTATCCTTATTATTTGCAGAGCATATGCAATGCAGTGGAAGCATTTAGATCATTGAGGCTAACCTTCAATGATGCACTGAAGATAACTTCCCAAGCTGATTCACATATGTTCTTGTGGAGCATGCCTCTTAGATCACTGCAAAATTAAAATTTCCTCTAAATCTACAGCAGCCTTGCCTTGATCATTATACTGATTGTTACCTTACCTCAATACTTCATGGAAATAGACCCATGTTGACCTGATATAATGTAATCATCTTTGTACTGCTGCTACTATCTGAATGCCCACTCTATCAGAATGCAAGGTGCTGGTCTATTGGAGGATGAGAGGAGTATTCACGTGAGAAGGAAGCATTGAACAACAAGTTCTGGAGCTGCAGTGCTGCACTTCGTAAAACTCCCTGTCATATAAAAAACTTTGTTTCAGCTCTGATATGGTAATATCAGGATGTAGGTGTTTAAATTTGGTAGCACTGGGAATCGAATTCACCACTTGGAGTGTCCAGATTAAGGTCCTGAGCTGCGCGACAACATCTAGGCAGCGCGCAACCTGAAGGGGAAGCAGCGCTAAAAAATGTAAGCATTGCAAATATCATGAAGTGAGTTCGTCTTCGATTTCAGCTGCCAACTGATTCTGCAGACCATGGTCCCTTGGAATGACCTCAGGAAGAGAGCGGCCCCCCATGACAAGGTCATTGGAAAGCACTGTAATGCACAAACTGATCATAACACCAACATCAAGCAACATCATAATCTAGAAACCACACTCACTTATTCATTCTTAAATATTTTGCAAGATATCATGAGCATCTATCTCGGACCTTGATATCAATACGAAACCATTTCCAAAGTATGCCTTGTACTCGAGAGTCAAACATCACATCCTCAGAAAATTGATCAGCTTTTAATTTCATATCGTATGTACATGGCCAAATGCAAAATTGAGATGTATGTCCCTGTGTGACCAAGTCTCCAACATATTCCAGTGATATTTCTTGCAAGATTTTATATTTAAGACACAAATATGTTACATAATTTAGTGCTGGTACAGTATTGAGAGAGGAAACCCAAAAATCAAGCAATATGATGATGGATTTCAGGTTCATCGTCATATTCAATCTGAAAAATAGAAGTCAAATGTATTTATTTTGTACAATCTCAAACATTGTGTGGATTTCATTTGTTGAGTGTAAGATATTACCTCAACATGTCGCTGTTGTTTCCTCCTTTTTCTTTCTGCTACATCCAGTTCCATAAGGCTCCAGTTGCCTTTAGTATTTTCGTCTTCAACCTCCTCTGTCAGAGATTTATAACATGAGGGATTATACAACTCAAAGGTTTTCATCGTGCTTAATAAAGCATACCTTCTTCATCATTAAATTGCATGTCTTCCATGTCATCGTCGCACTCTTCAATATCAGCCTCCAAATATTCGACTCTATCTTCATAGTCCTCTTCCTGCAAGCACCCTCCATGAATTGAGAATGCTATCTTGGCAAAGCCAATGATGCTTAACCTGATCTATGGGCTCCTCCGCGTTCTCCTCCGTATTTATCACCTTTTCATAGGCTGTCGTTGGAAAATTGTAAATATCATCATATGTCCCACTTTGAAGTCTTTGCAGAAGCTCATATTCAATAGCCTGATTAAATACATCAGAAAGCCAACTAACCATAATGCCCGACAAAAACAAACCATGCATTAAATTTAACCCCAGCATGCATATTGCAGCAATAAGGCAATGCCTTGAATCCCTAAACTATTTGCACTATTGTCCATTCAAGTTATTCATCTTCCCTGTGGCGATTTTCGTTCAATCAGAAGTCATTGATGCTATTCTCGGAAGCCACAGGAAAACTTTTGATCATCTTCTTTGTTGCCGAGTGGAGCTATTTGGCATACTGAAAAGGAATGGCAATAGGATTTTCTTTATGGACAAACTACGCGGTACTCCCTGTTTCTGAGAGAAAATGGGACTTCAGGTCTGCCGGATCATCCAAATGATGAAGAACAGGACGAAATGGCTTGCCGGATCCTTGTTTCCTCGCAAAGCTCTGGCTACTGAATTTATATGCTTTTGCTGCCTCCTATGCCATATCAAAAGATCCAAGCCATACCCAACGGCCATCACAGCAACAGAACCCTAGAAATTGGTTTCTCGATGGCTGCATGTCGTGCACAAAGAATACAGAAAAAATACAAAGAAAACATACGTACGTGGTTAAACCATAGTAAGAAAATAATATGTCAAGAGAAAAATTTGTGTGCACTCTGTAAATACATACTCTATACATGCAAATAAATACATGCCATAAATCATATGAAAACCATTGTAAAAAAGCCGTACGAATCTACGTTTAACGCGACGAACCATTTTTTGTGATATTTGTCACAAGGTCCACGTCAGAACATTTTTTTTTACGTTATACTTGGACCTCGCATATAGGGTTAAAGAAGTAATTTCTTAATATATGTCCAATTGCCAAGCAATAACTTATGCTAATGCCCCTCACACTCATAACTCCCTTTCTTTAAAGCCCACGCCCAATGCCAAATTTCAAATCAACTAATTTCAAATGCAATAAGTGACAGCATCATCTATAAATGCAAGGAATCAACCCAAATAATAAGTGAAAAAAAAAAATTAACTATATACCATTACAAAAACTATTTTTTATCTCTACAATAGAACTGTATATGCTCAGCAACGCCGGGCACCCATTACTAGTTCTCTTCTAAATGTTAATGTTGTCTCACTTATTGTATTAGGTGTCTTGAAAAGTTTCTCCAAACAATTCTATGTTCATTTGTGCATAGGGAATAATACGAGTTTGGTTTTGCATGCTCTTTTGTAGCCTCTAGTTTGCATGCTCTTTTGTCGCCCCAAGAATTACCCTTAAAATAGTACAAACATGAAGGTGTACAAATTAATCTAGTTGGAATATTGATTAGAGTTAAGTATTCTTTAATTCTCCATCGAGCATCTTTAATAAGGGGATAGCTGTTATGGTTGAGCTCGGGGGTGTTATGGTTCACAAGGATGTTGGTCAAGAGAAAACAAAGGGCATGATGGCAAGGAAAAGATGAGCACCCAAGTAGGATTTTTACTAGAGACTGCTTCACGTTGTGTTCATAGCTTGAGCTACCAACCTCAAACTTCAGTGCTTTCTACCTCATTAGAAGCCTATTCATAGATCTTTCTGATGGTAATGTGGATACTTCAAATGTGGTTGAGCTCGGGGGTGTTGTGGTTCACAAGGATGTTGGTCAAGAGAAAACAAAGGGCATGATGGCAAGGAAAAGATGAGCACCCAAGTAGGATTTTTACTAGAGACTGCTTCACGTTGTGTTCATAGCTTGAGCTACCAACCTCAAACTTTAGTGTTTTCTACCTCATTAGAAGCCTATTCATAGATCTTTCTAATGGTATGTGGCATCATAGGTTTCAAATTTCGGCTAATAACCATTTTAGCCCTGACAAATTTTCGCCCTTTTAGAAGGAATGGCTTCGACTTCCAAATTACTCCTGCATCGCCATGGATACATGAGATTATTATGCCACTTCTATGCCTTGATGCATACTCGTCCAAGTGTACCGTCATAAGCTGTTCGTGGTCTCTTCGGAGTGATACAAAGCTTGTCAAGTCAATTGTTCTCTGATAGTTAGTTGATGTTTCTGATGAGCTGGGAGAAAGCACACTTGTAGTTTTGGCTATGATTCCATCCGCTTCTGAAGTGCTATGAGCTCTTTATCGGAAGAGTAGATCTTCCTCTGACATCTGATCTCTGATTCTGTTATAGTTCTCTTGGTCTGACACGATATTGCTCGTGTATGTGTCGACTTTCCGGGCTTCGCGTGGAAAATCATGGGCCTCTCTGTCGATAAAGCTATCTAGATCTTCATGTTGATGGAGAAGTGCCAACAGCTCGTCAACTCTGTATCCTCGCCCTCTGCATTCTGAAAGGTTCTTGACATCATGGCCTTCCACGATGATCGGGAACAGTGTGATGCCCAGCCAATCCTTATTGGAACAGCGATTTGAAGTGTCCGTTGGTCTGCTTCAAAGCGTTCAATTTCCTCTTCTGCTTCTTCCTGTTCTTCTTCAGAGTTTTACTCAATGAAGCCCTAGTCTTATGGTTCTTTATTTTTTGCCGCTTTCCTCATCTTCTATCATAGAGTACTCGCATTCTAAACGCATAGTCATATGCTCTAGAGTCTAGAGTTCAACATTAAAAGGTTCGATAGACGGCTCTCCTACCATAATCTTGAATTTATAAGACAAAACTATGGCTAAGGCAGCATTATAGGAAGAGTGCCTTTTTCCTGTGGCACTCCTTGTCATGTAGTTTGACATACGCAATATTTGCTAAAGCCTTGGCAATGTTGGATATATGACTTAAAGCTACCTGCAATGAGGTTTTGGATATGAAAAGGACGTCGGATCCAAAGTGGTTGAGTGGATTACCTTCGTCGCTGGTTATAGTGGGTGGATATGATATTGTGTTGTCACGAGAGCCTTGTAAAAGGTGAACATCGTATTGCTGTGAATTTTTACAAAGGTGTCCATGCCTTCCACTTATTATATCACTCCTATCTTTCAGTACGGGAAGCGAGATCACAAAGGAAATGGGCTGTGTACAGGGGAGGGGTTGCGATCATTCGTGATCAGTGGCCTCACGACCCATAGCTGGGATACTCTTAGATAATAACAAACTGTAAGCATGTACATAGCGTAAATGTTTGATGTGCACGGCACCTCCTGTACTATTCCAGGACTTCGGTCCCCCTTGTACTGTTTCAGGACTTCGGTCCCCCTTGTACTGTTCCAGGACTTCGGTCCCCCTTGTACTGTCGTCACATGTCCAATTGGACGATGCCCAGTGGCGTGGCGTTAGAAATGCTTATCTTATCTTTTATCTTATCTTATCTTATCTTATCTTATCTTATCTTATCTTATCTTATCTTATCTTATCTTATCTTATCTTATCTGTAAAGGTCCTCGTTGATACTTAACATTCTTCTTACATTCTTCTTAGTAATACTGGCATTATGCATATATGTTTGGTCCAAATCTTATCTACTAGCTGAACTCAAAAGCATAAGGATAAATTGTTGACATTTACTATAAGAACACAGAGTACCAGAGACCATACAAGGGATACAGAATTCCACTGAAGTTTACTATAGAGAAACATAGAGTAAAGGAGACCATATAATTAAAATTTGCTTATTTTTTTAGAAACTTTAGCCAATGTATAGTTAGAAATTAAAGAAATTCTATGCATCTATAGCCAAACCAAGTTCATATTTTAGAATTACGAAGTTCTTAATTCCTTGGTGGTATGACTGACTATCTGGCCTCAAAATATCAACAGACGAAAGTGTCTCTTGCCCAAGAAACCCATTGCAAATCTCTAGCATCACCCTAGTGATTCATCCATTTTAACCTTTCCCTATTCCAAAACCTCCCCTAATTGGAATAGGGTGGGCTTCATAACTGTCTCAAAAGCAATATCACAATAAAAACAACACTAGAGCCTAGAGCTTCATGTCATAACAAATAGCTGGATCCAACTAAGCTTGTATCCATTTCTGCAATGCGTGCAGCCACATAAGTGCAGTCTTCAGGTTGCAATGAGTGCAATGAGAAAGAAGATTCCATGCTTAGGCTTCTGAAGCAGAGATATATGAATTGTCCAAACTGAAAGAACATGCACTGATATTCCTTATAAAACTACTAGCATTAGCCACAAGAATGAGACCTTGGCAACTATATAGCATCTGCTTTGCAAAAGTGACTATCTTCTTCCTTCCTCTCTTTTTTTCCTTCCTATCCTTTTCCACCTTCCCTACCCCTCCCCTCCTTTGTCTTTCCACCCTTATCCTTGTTAGACTTTTTGTCCCTCTTTTCTTTCACTTCTGCTCCTTTCTCGGGATCTTTATTATCCTTCCTCTCCACCTTCACCCGCAGCTTTTTAGCTGCTTTGGATTGGTTCACTTTCTGAACTTCCTCTTCTTCAGTGTCAGAAGAGGGTATTTCGTAGTTGCTCCTTAGTGCAATCTGGGCACTGGATGGTCCAACCTCAGGTTGCTTGTCTTATAGTATCCTTGGAATCTTCTTTCCCCGGGCACTACTATCAAGTTGATTTGGGTTCCTTTTGGAATGGAGATTTCAGTAGCTCAGGCATAAGATCGGGTCATTCTCAGTCTTTAGAGGCATTTGCTTTGGTGGAGAGGTGCTTCTTCACCGATGGTTGGAAGAATACAGGTAACTAAATTTGTTCTCTTCCATCACAAACTTAAAGAGATCATTGCACTAGTTCGCAACTTCGTATGGGGTGGCAATGAGACAGGTGCAGTTGTGAAAATTGCATGGAGCAATTGTATCTACCCCAAAAAAGATAGTGGCCAACGTATGTTTGATCTCAAACTTCACGGCAAAGTTCTTCTTGTAACGAACTTGTGCCACCGGCACCAATCCACAGTTGCACCCCATGGAGGAGGCCGAATCTGGCAACCATGAACCCCCTGGGTTCCCCACTCCTCGAGTCCCCTGGACTCCCCACGCCAGAAACACGTTGAACCCTCGGATCAACCCTACTGCATAGCGCAGTCTCCAATCGTTCCTAGAACGATTCTCCATGGTGTCCCTCCTTGAGA
>JAANSK020252040.1:0-13159 GCA_011763485.2 Isoetes engelmannii
CCATTGCTTCCCTCCCTACCAACATGCCTCTTCTTCCAGCAGCCCTCTTCTCATCCGGCTTCAATGTTGGATCTCTTTCGGACATCGCCATCATAGCAATTGCCATGCTCGGTCTCTCTTTGTGCTTTTTGGAAGGTGCGCAACTCTGTCCATGGATTTCATTAGATTTTTACAACTTTCTATTTGCAAGGGCGCACTCCATGTCAAATATAACATTTGCTTCTATTTGGAAGCATTGAAAATGAGCACGATGTGTGTCATGTATTGTTAAACTTATATAGAATTGTGTGGACTATGACACCCTTCAATTAGCTCAAATTGTGTGGACTCTAACACCCTTCGATTAGTTCGAATAGTGTGCACTCTTCCTCTTCTTCTTCTTCTCTCTCTAGTTTCTCACTTTCTCCCTCTCTTTTTATTCTCTTTCTAGTCTCTCTCTGTTCTCTCTTAGTCCCCCTCTTTAGTCTCTCTCTATGTATTCTCTCTCTAATTTATCTCTCTATATTCTCTCTCTAATTTATCTCTCTATATTCTCTCTCTAATTTCTAGCTTTAGTTTCTTTCTCTAGTTTCTAGCTTTAGTTTCTTACTATTTTTATTCTCTCTCTAGTTTCTCTCTCTAGTCTCCCCCTCTCTACGTATTCTCTCTCTCATTTCTCTCTCTAGTTTCTCTCTTTTTATTATCTCTCTAGTTCCTCACTGTAGTTTCTCTCTCTAGTTTCTCTCTTTTTCTAGTTCCTCTGTCTAGTTCATCTCTCTCTATTCTTTCTCTAGTTTCCATCTGTCTAGTCTCTTTCTATTCTCCCTCTAGTTTCTTTATCTTGCTGCTTTTTCGCTCTAGTTTTTCTCTTTAGTTTCTTTCTCAGTTGCTATCCTCTCTCTAGTCTCTCTCTTTCTATATGTATTCTCTCTAGTTTACTTTCTATTCTCTCTCTAGTTTCTCTCTCTTTATAGTTTCTATTCTCTCTAAGAGGATATTATTAGAACTATATCATATGTCCACGATTGCAACTTTGCATTCTAAAAAAATTAGGACCAAAGGCGACAATCCGGCGAGTTTAAATATTTCTAGACGTAAAAAAAAAAACAAAAAACCTGGCTATATCATAGTAGAAAAATTCCAAAAACTTTTTCACCGCCGGCAAAACAACTAGTAATTCTAGCTATTAGATCATTAGATATGCTAAAATATACCTCAAGATACTCACAACCCATCCTCCCTCTAACAAATTACCCCAAGGGCAATCCAAAAATGGTTCTAGGATATTTGTGAAAAAACGATCATTAGCACGCCTGCATCAAAGAAAAATCAACAAAGTCATCAATGGAACCAATAATATGCATTTCTTAATACATTTTGAGCTTGAAAGTCACTTATATGGTTTCTATTAAATATCATTTTGCCGTGGCAAGTGGCTTGTTGTGCAACGTAACATGACATCAACAGGAAATTTCTAGAACATTTGCAAGAACACAAATCAACAAGCCGGCAACACGCGGCATTTCATCTTATAATATAACATTTCTTGTAATATGACATCAAGAGGAAATTTCTAGAATTTTTTCGATAACACAAATGAACAAGCCGACAACACACCACATTCCATCTTTTAGTATCAAATTTCTTGTTGATATTTCATATTGGAAATGTCATATATGTCTTATGATGAAGTGTCATGAATATAGTCCACTCATTGGATATCTACTATGTTCTCGAGGCATCGTACACACATATAAAATAAAATATCCTTTAAGGTGAGGAGCATACACAAACGTGAGGAGCATAAGCAATGCCTTCTCCTATGCACAAAGGTACAAATACTACAAGGCATATTAAAGCCTAAGAAACAAAAGATGATGTCGTTGGTATGGAAATTGCTTAATAAGCTAAAGGCATTTGATTATAGTTAGAGGCATTTAATAACAGGGAGTTAGTCTTTCAATTTTCGATTGCAATCCAAAATATCCAAACAAAATATCAGATTTGAACTTTCGCTTGTTGACAAAAAATTTAATGGGAATTTTGGAGCTTCTATACAAAATCTGGCAATTACTGGTGGGAATTTTGGAATTCCTAAACAATTTGCGGCAAGTACTCATTAGCTTATATGCAAAATCCGATTGGGCACAACATACGACAAAGTAGCTAGATTGAGGTACCGGGGATTTCGAAGCCTGGAACTTGAGGTCCTGTACGCATTATGGCTAAATCCTGCATTATGGCTAAATCCTAGCCCTTCGTGCTAGAACCAACCTAGAATATGCCATTTGAGGCTAAATCCTAGCCGTCATGGTGAGAATCCTAAAACTGGAATACCAACAATACAAAAATATGCTTAAAAAATAAGCTCATTCCTGGAATACATAATGATTAATCTTAATGAATACAAAAATACAACAAAATGGCACATCATCAAAAACTTCAAAACCTACCTAAGTATCACCATTGAGCATTAACTGAATGACTCCAGGGAGACCAATTGGCCTATGCGACCCATACAAAAAGAAAAAACAGCAAGCTTTGAATTCATTAAGCCCGCAAGAAGGATCCACTGATCTGCTGAAAGATTCAAAAGCACAAAACAAAAAACACAAAAGATATGCCGATGAAGACTATGTGCAGAGAAGCGAAAGGGAAAGATATCTAGAACCTGCTATGTAAGAAGTGAAGCACAAAGATCCCCAAAACCTATTGCAAAGCTCAGTGTGATGATCATACGCCTTTGATTAATATCAGATTATTTTAGTATTTCTATTGTATCTTTTTGTTCTTCGCTCTTGCTCTTCGCTCCGTCTTCGTAGGTTCATGACACTCAGAACCGAGCCAGGCCAGTTGGGACGAAGCCCAAGTCTTTGACTTATAGGCATCTTCAACGACCTATAACCCTATGATGGAGAAAAAATCGGGCGTGCTCTTGCAGATTCTTGAAAACCTAAGAAAAGAAGTCGATTCCACAAGGCAAGAAGCACGAAGCCTTCTGAAACAGAGCTCTCTAACCATCACCCCTGTGCGCCATCGCCATCAGCTGCCGAATTCGCTGCATAAGATAAACTCATCCAATAGATGTTCCTCCAGACCCGCGCTGCCTGCCACGACCCCTCTAACTATACCCAGAATACCAACCGTAAAATAAAACCCTAACCATACACAAACAACATGTAAACCACCGCTAGGTGGAAATTCCTAGTTATTACCCTGTTTATTTATTTTAGGGAACCGGGGGTTTCAACCGTACAGGCGGCGACGTTTGAATGCCGGCTTAAAATACAGGGGATTTGTGATTTGTTTTTTGCTAAATCTTGCCCATGAAGATGAGCGGACCAGTCAAGGGCCCATTCAACATCTCACCTTTGTCTGGGTAGCCTGAGCTTTCGGAAAAGAAGCAAATGCAGATGCAAGCTCTGGCGCTTTCTGCATGCTTGCCATCCAAGATCATAGCCCCGCAGATTAGGTTCCAATCCACATATCTTCTACCCTTTTTTTATTGCTTTTTTTTACTCATTTCTTGCATCAAATTCCTAAGCTTGTAGATTTAATAAGCTTGCCAGGTTCTTAAGCTTGACAGATTTCCTGTTTCTTAAGCTTTCTAACGAGAAAGCACTGCCATGATGATTTTGCAATGAAGAAACTTGCCAAGAATAGAATTTCCACCTAACGACGAATTACATACGGAAATCCACCACGGCGTTGAGAGTTTCCGGCAGAAATTGGCAGGCGCCTGTCAATTTCCTGCCAGAAACTCTCAACGCCCGGTGGGTTCCCTAGCACAACGATTCCCTTCCCAAAAAACCCACAAACATCAACTTTCAAGCCGGTAGGGTTTCCAAACCATTTTCGTGGAAGGATTTTAATTTTGTGGAATTCCGCGGAAAGGCAAGCGAATGCCGTTTACAAGTGGGAACCTAGAGGGCCGCACATCCCATGCTTATTGGAGGGCAAGGATCGAAGTAAAGACTCTGCGTGTTGAGTAAAGAGTTGTTGTAGAAGCGTATGGAGTGTTGTAAACACGGTGGCTATGGCGGCCGCAGGGGCAGCTGCGGGCGCCTATCGGAGGAGTTTTAGTCTCCGTCATTCTTTGCTTCGGAGCCGCTCCTAATTTCCCCAGGTTTTGTCCCTTTTCTCGTTTTTAGGGTTTTCTTTTAGCGTCGGCTCCTTGTATTTAGGGTTCAATTGAATTTCTATATGATTCGCTATTTCGCTGTTCATCTTGGTAAGAATCTGTAGTCAAGATTGCATATTGGTTTTTTGCAGAATGGTTCATATTGATATTTTTTCTCTTTGCATGGCAGGCATAATTTGACCCATTACAGGGCTTCATCCTTAGAGGGCACTTTCGGGGGTAGAATTTCTTGCCAGCAAGTGAAGGTTCTTGAGGCAGCGTGAAAGGATCGTATTTATCGTTGGCAATCTTTGCCTGGACATTACGTTCAATATTTGGGTACCATTCATATAATAACCTGGAGGACTATTTGTCTAATAACAGTTACTGGCCATGTCAGGAGAAGTGCAATTGGCATTATTACCATGCTTTTGGTACTTTTGGGTTAAACAGGTCATGGGAAACTTGTGAAAGTGCCCAAGATTCTAGAACTGGTATGGAGCCGTTTGGAGTACTCATGAAGCCGTGTGCTGAGGAAGATTCTGAGACATGGGAAGTTGCAGAATTGGAAGAGAGTATGAAAAAATTAATATCTGATGGAGAAGATTGCTGTACAAAAATGATGAATGAGGGGATTTCGATCACGTTGCAAGAAACCAGCAATCTGGATTATGTTGCATCTCAAGAAAACGGGATGATTGCATCTGCAGGTGTTGACCAGGTTGACACATTTCTTCGTGAAGCTCTTGAAAATAACCGAGATCGCTTGACAAGTAAGGATTTCCACCTGTAGAAGTAAATGATAGATGACATGTTTCCTGATAATCTTACAATAGCAGGCATTCATTAGATTCTATCTTACTCTGGTATGCATTAAGTAAGATTCATGTCGCATGCTTTTCAAGTGAAATTTATGGCTTGGACCTGATAAAAAATAAATAACTGAGTGATATGTAGGAGTTGAAGCTTACTTCTTGGTAAATAAATATGGTATGAAAAGCAGCTATATAGAAAGGAAGTAATTTCACTAAAGAAGAGCAAAACAGTAATTATACTCCATAATAACCATACGCAGCTGGGGGGAAGCGTTCTGACTTTCTCCATTCTCAACAGGCAACCAAATGAAGATACATTTGGATGCGAAAGAGACATATGGCAACTGTGAATCTTTTTCCATCCTTTACAGGCAGTTAAACCTTGCTGCTTATTGGTTTCTTGTTTCTAAGGAACACCACATAAAATTGCCGTAAAGAATATATAGACATTATCGTCAAAAACTCAAGTCATCTTTGTGCTATTGTAGAACAAATAAGTTTTTTATGTTAAGGCTCTTATAATTGTAGAGGTATTGTTGAGAACATGATCCAAAATGACAAGCAATTATTTGGTGTGTTTTGCTTTACAGTGCAGATAATTTAATTTAAAGACAGTTAACATTATAGGTGTCTTCCTACGTATTTCCTTTTGACAGCTTATCAAGTATTATTATATTTTATGAACTTGCAAGTTTTTTAGTTGTGATATTAGTTCTCATGGATTCTGTTTGTGTGTAGTCTTGCGACTTGAGCAGGAAGTGCAGAAGTTCTTGCGCAATCCAAAACAGCAGCAGCTGGAATTCCAACCAATGGCATCTTCTTATCATAGACTTGCAGCTCATCGAGTTGCACAACACTACTTCTGTCAATCCACTGTGGTTGAAAGCAGTGAGGGGACTAGGATTGTCGCGCTGAAGACACCACAGAGCAGATATCCTTCCATCCGCCTATCAGATATTCCTGTCAAATATATTGAAGAAGATAAGGTTGTGCCATCGATACTACCAGCAAAGGTAGCTATTAAACAAAGACCACGTAAGAATTCTCCATCAGGCATGGACATGAATAGTGATGGAAGAAATGGAGGTGGGTTGAATCCTGCAAAAAGTATGGAGGAGAGGAAAGAGGAGTATAATAAAGCCCGAGCGCGCATTTTTAATGATGATATAGGTAAGTTCTCTGAAGAAATGTATGAAGAAGTTGATGTTGAAAAAGACTTTGACTATCAACAAATACAACCATCAAAAGTAGAGGAAGTGGACTACGAAGGGTTCATCAGGAGTGCTAATGCAGAGATAAACCAGTTTTCTTGTGGCAGTAGGCCAAATACTAAAGTTGAAAAAGAAAATCTTAGCAGGATAGAAAAAGATGCATTTTGCAGGTCAAAAATCAACGGTAACAGAGTTGCTATTTTCCGTGATAGAGAGAAAGACAAAAGGGATCCTGATTATGATAGAAGCTATGAAAGGTAGAGACCACCAAAATTCTTTTCTCTGGATCTATGAAAATGCTCATTGCCATATTTCTGCCCTACGTTCATGTTTTGATTGACTTTTCTATAACTGTTGTAGGTATTCACAACGTTTTGAACCAGGTTTTGGGATGAATGTGGCCCTTGGAATACAGCCAATGTGCATCCCTGCAGCTAATTATGATACACAGTTTCCTCACCTTGGTGCCCATAACTCACGACAGGTTCACGTAGAGCAATCTGTATTGCGCCCATTGGTACCTCAGCATATGCATTCCTCATGGGTAACACCACTTAACAACTTTAGGCCTCCAGAAGCTGTAAGGCCTTATGGTAATGGTCAAATCAGTCCACAAGCAGCGATGTCGTTTTTCATGCATGCTCCACAATTCATGTATCCTGGACCTGCCATGTCCTACATTCATCAGCATGAGCAGTTTCAACATTCTCTATATCAGGTAAGGCACTTAAAATAAGTAAATTAATCTCTACTACTTTTTTAACATCCTTAAATAACATCCTCAATTGTTCTGGGCAGCCACATATGCAACCAGCGGAAGCCAGTCTTTGTCAGGCACGGCGCAGTTGAAACCACTGAACCATGTAATTATAGCCTCATTATGTTATCATTTTCCTTAATTTGTCTTTGACGTAACCAGTGATGGGTTCTTATTTTCTTCTGAAATAGAATGCCATAACTTGGTAAATTTTGAATCTGACATAATGCAATTGGCAAGTTCAATATTTTAATGCTAGTTTTTGACAGGTTCCAATGTTTTATTTTAGTATACTGTTGTCAAGCTCTAGCCTCTGTTAAATATGCTAGGTTCATGAAAGTAAAAAACTTTGGCCAGCTAGTCCATTAAGTTTCTTAGTTTGAGCCGTGTGTATCCTGGTTTCTTGTTTTGCTCTAAATTTTTTCTGTCTCTTGGCTCATTGTTATGGAGGGTTTGTAGTTGTGATAGTTGTCAAGTTACTGGATCATAGATCATAGCAGTTTCGATGGTTGTCAGGTTATTGTTCTTAGGATAACACTAGGTTACTTCGAGGAAACCCTAGTTTGGTAAAGGCCAGTTGTTGACACGGTTTATATTATGTGCTTCTTTGAATCAAGAAAAATTGTTCTCTGGCACACATTTTACTCTGCGAACCTTTTTGTTTTACCACGACCAACTCAAACTTATCCAGACAGCTATTGAAGCCATAACAGTTAGGGTACCTCTACTGCGCCATAAACTTCAACGGAGGGGATCTTCTGGAAGTTTAAGCTTTCGTTTGTAATCTTTCCAGGTGGCACCACCGCTTTTTGTTCGTAAATGTAAGGTAATTAACATTCTGGCCACGGGCAATTGCGCCTTGCCACGTGGCATGTTTTCTTCCCCTGAATGTGGACTTAAATTTTTTTTTAAAATTTTTTTGAACGTGGTCTTTGCTGCGGCAGTTTTACTGGACTGTTCCGGCAGTTTTACCCTGCGTTCTGCAGATTTAACCCGACATTCTGCTTGTTTCTACCCTCCAGAATGTTAATTTACCTTACATTCACGTTTACATTCACGTTGCACGAATGACCTGCTGCCTCAAATTCTGGGGTGTCAACAGTGCCTCCGCGCCCTGAGAATTTGAGGCAGCAGGTCATTCCTGTATACGTAAAGTCAGGGTGGCCTAGATTCAGTCGTGTGTTCAATCGGTCCCTACCACGTGGCAGGGATATTTCCTTAACGTTGCCTTGAATTTTTTACGACACTTCCGTCTTACATTTCCATTCTTCTCTCTAGTCGTTGGATGTTTGACACGCGGTGCTGAATCTATGGCCCTCATGACTTCATGTTGCACTGCCCCTTTGCCTTGAATTCGCCATTTCGCTAAACTTTGGGCTTGACCATTAAGGTTTTGGCGATTTTGGATAGGATAAGAATCTCAAAAAATAAAGAACTCTAGCCAAACATAAATGACACTCCTTGAATGCGCCATTTGGCTAAACTTTGGGCTTGACCATTAGGGTTTTGGTGATTTTGGATAGGATAGGAATCTCAAAAAATAAAGAACTTTAGCCAAACATAAATGACACGTCAAATTTTTTGAAAGATTTGCCAAACTATTTACAAAATTTCAAGGTATTTTTTTTAATCTAGCCAGATTTTATTAGTTTTGGTTCACTTTTTATAGAATTTTCAATAAAACTTCCAAAATTCTTATAATTATATAGCTAAAAGTTTTGCTTTTCTTTTAGAAACTTTAGCCATAGTATGGTTAGAAATTAGGGGAATTAACTTGAACGGGAAGTGGTAAGACAAGTATAGCCAAACCAAATTCATGATTTAAAATTAAAATCTTCTTAATTTATACCTGCTAAGGTCAGGAAAATTTATGGAAATTTCAGGCTATCATGTGTAGCGTTGGGAAGTTATGCCCGCCTGGGAGAATTGTTCTCGTTTCTCACTTGGTATTGTGGATGAGCTTGTTGCCATCGCTGGTTTTAGGATCGTGAGGCAAAGATGATGAAGCTCCGCTATTTTGGACTGTGTGTTCCGGTGAGTGGCCGCCTCAGATTTTTTTTGGTATTTTCGCTTGAGTTCGGCAGTTTGCTCATGTTTAACTGTGGCTCCGTGGTTCAACTAGAGGTGGTGCCTGCCGTTGATCGAGCTAGAAAACTTGCCTGTTACTCTGGAATGGCATCGATCCAAGCCATCGGATCGAGATTCTAGAAGGGGGCGAGCATGCATGTCTTGTATGCATGCATGCATTGCATGCTTTTTCATTGCATGCTTTTTCTGGTGGGAGATTGCTATTTTAGGCGTGGTTCTTCAGCAGCATCTCATCGGCGCTTCCTTGTCGTCTCTCAGCAGTACACTGTTCTCTTCTTTTCTCTTTGAACCCACGCAGGGGAGGGGCTTCTCTCTGCCTGGATTGAACAATTTGGCGTCTCTTTTCATGCCATGACATGTTCCTTCTTAGCTTTTCCTCTTCTTGGGCCTTCATCTTTTGATACTCGTCCTCGATCCCGTTTGCTAAATAAAGTTCTCTTCTTTTTGGGAGTTTTTATCCTTTCATGCAAGCCCTATTCTAGAATGGCATCGATCCGAGCCATCGGATCGAGATTCTAGAAGGGGGGAGCATGCATGTCGTGCATCCATGCATTGCATGCTTTTTCTGGTGGGAGATCGCTATTTTAGGCGTGGTTCTTTAGCAACATCTCATCGGCGCTTCCTTGTCGTCTCTCAGCAGTACACTGTTCTCTTCTTTTCGCTTTGAGGGCTGCATAATAGAGAACTTGTAGGGAATTGTCCAAACACTGCCCGTGTGTAGACAGGGTAATATTTTGTTGAGTATGCTTTCAGGATTTTGATTTGATAGTAGTTGCATTGCCTTTAGTATCTAGAAGCCCTGCATTCTGTAACAAATCTAGATCTTTACCTGTTTGTAATGTCCCGGATTTGTTTAATGTTAATAAAGTAAATGCACGTAGCATTATAAGTTCCTTCTGTTCCATGAATGCTGCAGATCGTCAACTGTAGCTTGGCTCAACTAGAGGGCTAGTTATTTGTATGAGGAATCTAGAGAACCTATCCTTCATTTGGACGTGAAGCCTCAGAACATTATTTTGGATGCAAAATTTGTGGCTAAGATTGCAGATTTTGGCATGGCGAAGCAAGTGGATAGAGATGCAAGTAAGGTTGAAATACATATGAGGGGCACCCCACGATATGTGGCACCAAAATGTTTCCTTCATTCTGTTGCTACAAAGAAGTGTGATGTTTACAGCTTTGGCCTGGTACTTATGGAGATAATTAGTGGCCGGAGGAACATATACTTGCTTGAAATAAACACAGATCTAGAATGGTATTTCCCTGTTTTGGGCTGTTAATGAGGTCAGAGAAGATAGAATGATGGATATAATTGACCCGAAAGTCAGACTCTTTGTTTTAGAAGAATTGGGGAGGAGAATGATTTATATTGCTCTTTGGTGTATCCAGGATAGTGCTTCATCTAGACCAGCAAAAAAAGAAGTAGTTCAGATGCTGCAAGGAACAAAGGTGGTTGAGCAACCGTCTCTTTCGTTCCACTTCAATGTTTCAAATGAGTAAACCAAGCAAGAAGGTAGCTCAGTTGTCTAGCTTAAGCTTAACAAATTTATACTTCTCCGCAAAGAAGCAGATTGTCACTTATTTCCTTGATATTCTTCATACTGCACTTAAAAGATAGAACTGATAATTCGCATCAGGTTCAGACTCCTACAGTTAGCTCCTACTTAGTAGTAAAATAGTTAAAACTGTTCAAGGAGGGCGGACTCCAAGAACCGAATCCTCCAAATTCTTCCCTCCAAGGATCGCATTTGCCTGTGGTTGTATTTCAGTAAGTCTTTCTTGATCTTCCTCTTCTGAATTTGTAAAAAATGCAGCAGCGATTATCAATTTCAAACCTCTAAATCTATAATTTCTACAAATTTCAGATTGTGGTGGCTCAAGATCATGATGTTAGGATGATGAATGCCCTAACGGTATTAGGATGATGAATGCCCTAATGATACTAGGATGATAAATGCCCTAATGATACTAGGATGATTGATGCCCTAGTATGCCGTATGGATTGGGAGTCTAAGGGGAAGCCTTATATGCCAGGCGCCTTTCTAAAAGGTCCTGGAAGGAAAGGGAAAAGGGAGTTAGCAGTATATATAACAAAAGACTGTCTAATGGGAGGTATCTAGGATCTGCAGTCACTAATCCCTGGTGCGTAGATCCTCCTAAGCGATTGCTTTCTTCTGAGCTAACTCCTAGCTTGGTGGGGAACGTTGATATTGATCTTAGTTCGTTGGTTGGGTGGCAAGATCTACCCCTTTCCTTGCTATGTCTCGAGTTTTCTGTGGACTACCTGATTTCACTTGCTATTCGTAACACTTTCATTAGAGAGCTTGTGGAAAAAGGTTATGTTACTGTGCAATACATGAATACAGAAGCTCAAGTGCAGGATGTGCTTACAAAGGCCTTGTCACAAATCAAGTTTACCAAATTCAAACAGATGTTGGGACTAGAAAACGTCTAGACCTACTTCATTCAAGGTAAGTCTTGGTTTATAAAGTCAAGGTACATCTCTTTATCTGTGACAACAATTGCACAGACAAACAATTTTAGAAGAGCATGGTGGTTTTAACGGGATTGACATGAAGAGGGAATGTTGTGATATTATCATGTCAAATCCTATTCTTATTTGCAGTACAAGTGCAGTAAAGTTATTTTATGTGCTACGCATGAATGGTTGCAAAGCCATGAAATAGTAGAAGACAATAACTTATAATGCATTAACCATTAACTATAGTGGTTAATGTTTTTAGGGGGCATGTTTTGATGCAAATATTGGAAAGACCACAAACTTCTAATTAGGTTAAATTATTCGGCCCAATAGATTGGAGCCAAAGTTGAATTTGAATCCGTTCGACATGCCAAAACCGACGGATCATTAGCTAAAAGTTTAACCTGTATTAGGTCGTATTAGGTCTGGTACCGAGTGTGCCGGATCTTGAAAACCAAGCTGAATAAAAATTTGTGGTTCGTAATATGAACAACAGTTAATGTTGTAGTCTTGAATAAATGTAATTGATACAAATGCTTCGATGTCTAGTTTATTTGCATACTGAATGGATGTTAATATACTTCTAAATGCTAAAGAAAATATCTAAAGTAGAAGATATAAATAAAAGATGTTTAGACATTGAATCATAAGTGGATTAACTACTTGTTCTATTTACTTCTTGTTCTATTTACTTCTTATTCTTCTTGATGCCAGAGTAGGTTAAAGCAAGTAATCTACTATTCCGACCCAAAATGGCAATCGAGAACCCTAAAAATAGCTGCTAAGTACTGTCTTCCGAAATGATGAAATATCCCATATCCACCATTTCGCGAAACTTTGTGAGTTTGAAATATCCCATATGAAGAGGTTAACCGGAATCGATCTGGAGGGAAAAAAACTCCCACGAGCAGGTTGAATTTTGCTCCACACAGGGGCTGTTAGGCCTCAAGAGAATTTGATCTCCCATAATCTCTCGAGGCATATGGTATAAATTTTGTGTCTCACCGTATTTGGCGAGAGACAAAAAAATTTCATGCATAGAGAGAGGTGAACTAGAGAGAGAGAGAGAGAAACTAGAGAGAGATTAGAGAGAGAAACTAGAGAGAGAATAAAGAGAGAGAGAAAAAATAGACAAAGACTAGAGAGAGAATAAAAACAGAGATAGAAACTAGAGAGAAAAATCAGCTAGATAGAGAAATTAAAGAGAGAATAGAGAGAGAAAATAGAGAAAGAAGAGAGAGAGAGAGAGAGAGAGAGAGAGAGAGATGCCTTGGCCACATGATCGATGAGAGAATTTGAGATTAACTTTTGGGCGAGAGAAGGTTGCGAGTGGGTTTTCCCCACTCTCGACTTTGAGAGAAAATTTGGGCTAACGGCTGTTAGGCGCGTTCCTATTACAACAAGCCCGTTAGAGAAGGGCTCACCGGAAATCCCCCCCCTCCCCCCCCCCAGCCCCCGAAAATTCAAGAACTGAGCTTATAAATGGAGCTTACCTGAAGTTCATGAAGCAGTCAGAAACTGTGGTGCTAATCGGTGGTGGCGCTCATGTGGATTTTGACTTGTCTCTTGCTACCTTTGTCAGCGAATCGATCGTTTCAACAGTTTGATTTTGAAGATCTTAGCGGTTTTGTTGGGAGGAAAGGATCTTTCGATGGCTCTACTTCATCTGTTGGCCTGGCTTGGGCTTTGTCTTCTAGGCTTTCCTTT
>JAANSK020252051.1:0-23063 GCA_011763485.2 Isoetes engelmannii
ACGTGGCCATGCATGCCCATGTGGATATTTGGCATTCCATACCTTAGGTTGCACAAGTTATGTAAATAACTTGTGCATGCCCCATGAGGGTATGGTCCGATGCCAAGAATACAAGGCGTCTATGACGATTTGTATAGTGACGTCACCGTAGAATGTACGCATACGGAACGCCACATTTGGTCATTAGGACAACTGCTTGAACAAATAGCCATTGTGTACAACTATTTGAACAAATAGGCATTGCTTGTTTGGAACAATGTGGATACATGAGAGTCCATGAATATACATTGAAGGGGATGGGAGATGAAGATAGTCTAGAAGATCAAAACTACTAGAGCTGCACTAGAAAGCATGTAGCTTATACCCTTTGAAGACATCTAGACCAGGTAAGGATAGGTTAGTTGATGTGCATGTGAATCTACCTAAAGGGTACATTGCATTAAGAAGTTGGCTAGGTAGAAATATTTTATGGAGTACATGTAGAGGAATGAGTGGAACGTACGAGAAGGGGTTTTTGTTGTGAAAAGTGGTAGATAAAGGGGTTTTGCCTGATCCCAAGAACACAGATGCCATATCCAAACTATGTATTGAATCCCCTAGGTCGATGTCTTAGACATGAGAATGGAGTAGTGATGATTTAAACATTTGTTATGCAAAATCTTCACTACAATGTTGTATAGGCATTTATAGCATCAAATAATAAGAACAACGAAGAGTAGCGTAAAAGATAATGACATATATGATAAATAAGAAGAAAGAATTGGTGGCAGCTGCTCAACAGCTTTTGAATATGCTAATTCAGCATTAGCTGCGACATGTGATTTCAAAGCCAACATCTGAACAATATACAATCAATGATGTCCGAGACTCCAGATATTCCTTTAGGAGTGTTGTTAAAATGCTACTTTAGGATTTAAAATGATATCCACTATATCTTTGCTTCGTGCCTATTAATTGTACAAATCTGTTTCTTTTATCATCGTTGATATCCAAAGCAAGTGGAAATTTTACTTGTAGATCGACTTTTTCGAAGACATTTTTCTATAGGATTTGAAGTGCTTCTATGTGCACAACCATATTGCCTTCAGAGGTTAGGTGTAGACACATCTCTACAACCATACATCTAATAGTAAATTTTCTAAGGACTCAAGATAGGTGTTGTCTTATATAGAAGTAGATTGCTTTAATCAATGTCTAAAATCAAACCTAAGAGGCTTTGCCATTTGGTGTGCTTTTGAAATTAAGACCAAGGATCAATTATATATGTTCTGGTTGCTTTTACAACTGACAAAATATGCTTCTGCATACATACTAGTAGTTTTATTTGCCTGCTCTGGAAGGTCCGTAGCACCTTCTGGATAAATGGCCCTGGATATATTGAAGAGTTCAATAGATTGAGACCTTATAAAAGAAATATTCTAAGCATTCATAATGTCGCACTATGAACATCAAAAGCAAGTCTAAACTGGCATAAATTTACGGCCATTTTCCTCTATATGTGGTAATGTGAATAATATAATCTGACATGAGCCTTGCAACCTCTATCACACAAAATTTCTATGCCAGTTTGAAAGAATTTTCTTAGAAACATATTTCTGGTTTGAACCTTCAGGTGAGATACAATTTGAAAATGATTGCCCTTGTATTCAGAGATTGAATCTTGCTTCTCATAAAATGATCAATGATCAATTTTTGGGAAAGGAAAGTCTGGTGGTTTTCTTTCAGGTTAATGGACGATCGACTATAAGAAGGGAAGGATTGATATGGGTCAAGCACGGGGGAGCGGTCCACTGAAAAGGAGCTAGAGAATATGGCAAATGTTTCATAGCTGTTATTCTCTATAGCTAACAAAGGGATTGGGAAATATCTGCACCATTAATATTATTCCAAGTATAGCATGATCTAAAATTAAATAAAGGCAATGGTAAAATCGAAATATGGATAAAATCGAAATATGGATAAAAGGGCATGCACAGGTCGCGAGTGCAGCTGCACCACAGAAACACAATTTACCTTTCGACCAATAAAGGTATCTTTTTGACAAAAGGTACGAATTTAGACCATAAATAAGGAATTGTCGACCAATCTGGGCATCGCCCAACATCTGTGCTAGTATCCGACTTTCGCAAATGGTTTCTATCAGCAATTCAGGTCGTATTCCGGAGTTCATGCTCATAAATTTGGATCGCTACTGAGGTTGGAAAGCTCTAGGCACTGCTGTGAGGCATTTGATTCATTTCTTGAGGCTAAGCATTAGCTAGAGTTGAAATTGCCTAAGCCCTGTGGATCCGGTTGGGTGGATAAGTGGATTGATCATATCAATTTCCTGTATGTTCAGATAAAATATTGATTATTTGATTATCATTCGTTCTTGTTTCTACCTCATGTTCTGAGAGCAACTTTAAGATCTTCAAACACTGCAAATCTTTTAATTCATATCATGAAGCAATTGCATCAATTTGCATTGGTGCACTGTCTCATAGTTAAAACAGGCAGATGGGTCTGTTAAGAACGTGAAAACATGATATGCCAATGATGCCAACTTTTATTTTGAACATTTGGCTTAGCTTTGACAAAGAACAAGGAAACACTACCCATTCTAGAGATACCTAGTGTAGGTACTTTGGTAGATTTTAAAAGTAGTAGGGTGTAAGTATTTATGTCCTTCTTAGTGGAAGCATGAATACAACATGTTCTATGTAGAAAAAAATTAGAATAAAGTTTGGGTAACGTATTGGACCTTAGTATACACATCCTCGAAGTTCTTTAGCTCCAGACTAGTTTGTGTGAAGCTCTAGATAAGATTTTTGGCTACTGCTCAGCGAATTCAATGGAAGAAATCCTAAGCCTACCAGATGGCCGCAACCCTTAAGCTGGAGGAAAAGCAGCACGACTGCCATAAATGATGCATAAACATTTTACAACCTTTTACATCAAGTTGAAGATTTGCATGATAAATAGAGTAACAAGTTAGCTTCTTCTAACAAACAAAACTCATTCCACAAAATAGAATATGCAATATAGAAGACTTATTTACACACTCTACATACTTCAAGTGATGTCCTTCCAAGAGCTATTGTATAGTTCTTGCAATAACTCTTCCCTACATATCATGAGTTATTGTTATTGATTACTCCTCCTAGAGTCAAGGCCTAAAAAGGAAAGATCTTACCTTTTGTCGTTCAACTTCCACACAAAGCACAGTTGAGCTCTTGAACATCGTGATGCAAGAAAGAGTCATAGGCATCCCATCCAAATGTTTTGGTGAGATCTTTAGTTGCGACCCTACTATAACTGTACTGAAATTTATACAAATGTCTCCGAGGAGCCAATCCAATACTATTTGATGGAATATCTTTTTTGTTAGTGTGCATGCGGTATACTGCTTGCTCATATATAAAAGTTCAGACATGAAAGTCATTATCAGTTTGAAGATAATAATGAAGAGCATGTAATGCACCTTGTGAAAAATGTGGAATATGATAAGGTGTCTGAAGGAACGAATTCATATACCATGTAGCTCCCTGGTTCTTGAGCTCCAGAAATCCAGTTTCTTTCTAATCATATGCCCAATATTCAAATATTTTTCGTCGTATTATTGACGAGGAAACCTTTTGACAGATTATCTCATGTAAAGGCATAAACAAGGCCAATCATTCTCTCATATATTGAATTGATGTTGTGTATCTATGATTTAAGAAGCAAATTTCAACCACTTTAAAATTATCGCCCTTTCGAACTTGTTTTTAGAACCCAAAATCCTCTGTTGATAGCCTGTCGAATTTTTGGGTGGCGCCGCCTAGGTCTCTCTGTTTCTATTTTCTATTCAGCCCATTTGTTGATCGCAGCTCTGTACCAGCCTCTACTCAACCCAAGTCTTCACATGCACCAGACACAAGCTTCATCAAAATACGACAAAAATTTCCTAAAGCAACCTAAATTAACCATTATAGCCTCAAGAGGGGGCGAAATTTCAAGTTGGTTGAAATTTTGTCAGAGAATTTGAAGGAACGTGAAAATTTTCTTATGATGTTTTCTATTATGTTTTGTATCGTGATGATCGATCACAATCAAACTAAATCTACCAAATATGCTCCACCCGTATGACAAACTTAGCGCATTTGCAACATCTAAATACAAAGACAGGGAGCCCACATTGTCTTCTATGGGAAAGACTAATATGCACCTGTAAAACCACAATAAGCAAGCCATCGAGACATGAGAAAAAACTGAACTAAGGCCGTAAAGCTCTAGATTTAAGGAAAATGAGACAATTTACAAAGGTGTCAAATTGCCGAAGCAATGAAGCTACAAAAAGAATAAAAAGGATTAGACAATCACAGGTTTTCAAAGAGCACGCGAAATAAATTGAAGGTTATTAGGTCCTCCACCTATAGGACCAAACTCCCAGTGATCATTGGCATTCTTGGTTATTAGGCAGGGTTCGAAATTGAATGGTTAGGCCTTGAAAAATCCGGCAATTCTCAAAAATCTTCGACGACAAAAAAAATTCCAGGCATTTTTTCAGGCTATTTTCATTAAGGTTTTCTAAGGATTTCCGGGAAACTATAGTATAAATTCGTGTATTTCCGGCCATCTTAAATACATACTAGTTATGGCAAATTCTAATTTCGGGCCTTTAATAGGTTCTTGGTGTTTTTTCTCCCGATGATTTTGAGTGTATTTATGGAATATCCTAAAATATTCACCCCAATAAACGAATAAACGAAAACGAAAGAGGTTTCGTGCCCGAATTAAAAACATCGACCAATGACCTGTTATATTCCCTGGCATACCTTGACCAAAAACATATAATAATGCCGTATGCACTTTCCTAAATTTAGATCATTCGCCCTTGGCATCATGGATTCTGCAGTGGCCGCAATCGAGTCTCGGCTGAAGACTTCAATAGTTCTGGCGATTCTGCAATGGATCCAGCAATGTCGAAATTTCCTTGGGCTTCAGGTATCTCTAATTTTGTGTTGCCTTCAGATCTATAACCTTTTTCCCAAATCAACGAGATATATTATAGCAGCAGAAAACTGATTTCCTATGAGTCCCTTGTACAATGTACAGAAAGGTTGCAGAAAGGTGGGCTTGGTGTAGTGTATTTCTCACTGTAAAGACGAAGTGGTAGAACAGCTGTGCCGTGTTGCGAAAAGGAGTTTGCAATGTGCAAAGGAAGAAAACTCAACTTCATTTTTTATCAATTTTAGTTAGAATATTCTTAGTAATGGCAAAAAAAAGAGGTCATGGCATTCTAAATTGGATCCCTCCGGAGAAAAGATGGACTCCTCTAAGAGAACTTCCAAGATATCTTCATGTCCAACATATAGAGCACATCGAGCTATTTTCAACCGTCATTCGCACCAAAAAGAGCGGCATCAATGAAGACATAATGCAGGCATCAAAATGAAGACTTAATACAGGCATCAAATGAAAGCATCAATGAAGGTATACCTTGCGATGTACCAAGGGTTATCGTGCACTGTGCACTACAGTACAGTACGCATCAATCAAGGTATACCTTGCAGTAATATTGCTTAAGGAATTAGTCCTACTATGTGGTGGTCTTCCTAAATATATAGGACAAGAAGAAAGACTTGAAAGTTGTTGATTCCTCATCAATTGCAGATGAGAATGACAAGGGATGACAGAGTTCTTCGATCATTATAGCATTGGTTGATGTGCAAGTTCCCTTTTCGATGCCACCCATTTTTGGTGGGATGGCCATTGGAAATGACTCGATGTTCTTTATATATTGAAATGATGATATTTGGAAGTTCTCTAGAGGAGTCCATCTTTTCTCCGAAGAATTCAATCTGGAAGGCCATGACTCCTTTTTTGCAATTAATGAGAAACATGCAACGGACAAGAATTGGAAATATCTGACTACACCTGGAGGTAAGTGTTTATTCTTCACTTTTCATCATTCTTGGCTTGGGCAGCACATGTGAGTTTCCTGAGATTATTGATGAGTGATGATGTAAAAAAATATTTTGAAATAATGAACAATTTGATAGGCGTGCTTGTAAAGGCTAGGCCCTTGCATTATTCATGGAAGAACTTGCTGAAGGCTCTATATTATTCAGGAACTTTTAAGGACAGGCGAAATGCCTCTTTTACCTAAAGGCGACCCTGAAAATCTGTCTTTGCTTATTTATGGTTGCGTGAACCTAGAGGAGCAAAAACTTCCTACTTTCAATAATATTTGTGATCAACTGTGGAAGCTCAAGCTAATTATACATCGAGACAAAAGCTTAATCTGTCCATTTATATAATATTGAGATACAGGGCATAAAGAAAGCTGTAGTATCAAGTTGATCAAATCTGTATATCGTCATGTGGTATGTATCTAATACTTGATGGCCTTATTTCTGACGTGGACAATTCTGTGATGCAAGAATATGGTGAAATTTTCTTCTCTGTGCTTGAGCAGCTGAGAAACGCATTGCCAGGGAATTTTATTATTGGCGTGGCTTCTTCTACATATCCATCAGAAACCAATTATCCAAATAATTGATCGCATTCAGCTGTATGATCATCACATATCCAACTTATATTCAAGTTATCCTCCAACGTGGAGCGTGGTCAAATCTGTTAGATGCTATATATCCAGAGGGATTTATTCTTCCAAAATCTTCCAAGGTTTTCCAATATGGCAAAGATTGTCAAATACAGCAAAGTAGGTTTTCCAATAAGGCAAAGATTTTCAGAATACAGCAAAGTTGTTAAAAAGTGGGACCTAGGAGATTCATGTATATGATAACATTCAGTCTGTTATAGAGAAAGCTATATATATCAAGGCGATAAATTTGGGAGGCATTTCTATCCAAGGGTGTGACGCATGTGTGCTTCTCCCTGTTTAAAGCTCCCTGTTTAAAGCGCTTCATGATAATCTCACCCATGGACGACATCCCATCGTGCATAAGTTGCAATTCACTGCATTACTAGCCCGAGTAGCAGTGTGTGCTCAGCGGTGTAAGGCATAAGTTACTTGTGTATAATTTGGACGATTTATCGCCAAACCCTGGCACATGTGGTCACCTCTCATTGAATAAGCATCATTTTGCTTTTGGATATATGGCTGTGGAACAAGAACTCAATGATGCTGAGGATAAGTAGTTATTTATTAAATTCGGGCAGAAATCAAATGGCAATTATTCAATGGGAGGCACCTGCATGTGCTCGCAGCCGAGCATAGATTGTCACAAATGTAGTTTTTGTATCCCATATGGTTTATATGGGGTGTGTTGCATTATTGTAATAGAGAATGCAAGATATTTTAATCATTTTTCTTGGTGGTGTTCATGAAGAACGTAAGAATTTAAATAAAGGACTTGAGGCTTATAATCATAAACTTCTTGGGCACAAATGTTGGAAGCTGTTGGTTCTGAAGTTGAAAGAGTACGTCCAGTTTCTATCACACACAGAGATCATATTGTAAATGTTGCAAGGGGAAAAGTTATATCTGGTCATATTACTGAAGTTGGTGGTAGATTCAATCATTAATTTCATCTCTAAGTTGAATTATTATCATTTATAGTCATGTCAGCAATCTAGATCAAAGTCATCTGCTGCATCCAGTAATAAGGTATGTCTTTGTTCTGTTTCTTTTGGCTAATTGTAGAGATCTATTAGTTGTGCTTACTAGAGGTTTTGCCATGTTATGCTTAGATTTGCGCATTTGATGGCTATGTTAGTCTCAAACAGAATTCCACCATCTTTTGTTATTTGGCAAGTGAAGTTCAATCAGTGGTTATTACAAGATTCTTTCTGCCATGATATCAAGCTCGACAATTCAAGCAATCTAGATATTTTTGTCATCTTCAATTGATGTTATTGCCAATGTTGTGAATATCATGCTGAAGAACTCATTTCTTACGGGGAGCTCCATATTCCATTTATATTCGACATGAGCTGTCATTTAGTTGCTTCACCCCATTTTATAAGTATTGCTCGAATCTGGTACGATGTCCTCTTGCCTAAACAACCACTGCCAGAGAGGTGAGTAAGATATGCTCCTCATGCATGTTCTATTGATGGCAGTATTCATGTTGATATACGTATCTTTATGTTGAAAGTCATACTGATGCGTGATATACACTTAGCAGTATTAACCTTTTGTTTGAACCAGCTTGATATGGACTAAGAATTTTTTATAATGGGAACCTTCTTATATATGGACTAGAGTATTATAATCTGCGTAAATTTGCCTGACTGAAACACCTAGAACACAGTGCTATCAACCAACCCTTCATGAATCATGCATCAAAGCATTATCCCAGATTTATGTGTCTATCATTTTGATGAAAGATCAAGGTGTACCTTGAAGGGCCAAGTACATACAATGGAGCTCAAAACCTGACCTGCACAACTACATGCAATCTGATCTACTTTCTGTTGTATTTCCAAACTCGAAACTTACAATACTTCATTATTTGAGTTTGCATATTTGTTTTATTGCTTTGCTTATTGGATACTGTGTCCGTTTGTTTGTACATACAGAGATTAAGAACATGAATTTTAAAGCATTGTCAGCACAAGCCCTTTACATCATACTTAACATACACATGATGCCAACATTACAACACACAAGTTTTTCTAGTTTGATAAGCCTGTGTTTGCTTTTGCAGGGTGAGGGTCCGTATCTTTGGGTGCAGCCTCAAGTGGCAGATTAATGCCCCATATTTGAACATATTAATGAATGTCAAATTTATGAAAACTAGATCGTGGAATGTTGTGCAGTGCTTTTCACCGCGCAGTGCTTCTCATGCAACTGAACAAACAGGTCTGATCTGATTTCATTTTAATGCATTGCTTCTCGCTTATCACATTTTAGCTGATGCTTTTAATGTTTTTCTCATTTGACCCATTGATTGCTTGCTGTTTTGTAGACGAAAATACAACCGCTGTGGGTTCCATTCCATCTTTATGCACTACCAGACATTATCCGGTGGGCTTCTTTAGCAGCATGATGCAAGAGTTCAACAAGATAATGGAGCAAAAAGTCTAGGAATGCTCTTGGTGATGACAAGCAAATTGAGGCAGTGGCGCAATCCGCAATTGGTGGAAGGGTATTTTCTCCTCTTCTTGTCTCTAACTGTGTCACTGCATGTTGTTACATGTTGACCTATAGCCACATTACACGTGCAAAACCTCGTTTTCTCTTGTAGATATTTGTTCTTATGAGTTCTACCTTATAGTTTGCAACTAGGTGCTCAACAAGAATATTGTTCCTATGATGAGTTCTAGCTTAGTGTTTGCAGCTAGAAATGTTTCAAGCTCAACTCATATTTGCAAATGTGTAAACCATATTCTTAAGTGTAATCAGATTAATATTCATACATACAAAAACTACGGCATGGTATAATTAAAAACGTTATTTTTTCATCGCTTCTTTTTAGTTCCTCAGATTCAAAACTCTAAAGACATCTAATATTTCATGGATTTCATGCTTTAGAATGCATGTGCATATAGATAAAAAGAAGTGCGTGCAATGTCATGTTTCTGCAGATCTGATTGATTGCATACACTGCAAAAATTCTTTGACTTTTCCATGCAACAATGAGTGCCAATCATATTAAGATCTTATGTGCTTTGCATTCCCTATTTCCATTTGTTTCATTTATGACACAAATTTAGAAATAGAAATGTTCATTAGTATTGGTGTGGCTCCATCTATATCAAGTTCTTTATTCTAGGATAGCTGGTCTTAGAGGTTTGACATAACCCTATGCAGTGCACCTCAATTGGAATTGTGGTAAAGGTAAGTGGCATATAGAACTGCATGCCAAACATGTCGTCTGTAGCAGGCATTTGCATTCCATTCATATGGTCCCTCGTGTCATGAAGCAAAGAGACTAGATGGATCTCCATTAGTTTTATCCTACATGTTTATATATGTAATTTGAACAATGGTAGAAGAAGGTGACTTGCTTAAACGTAATCCTTTCTAGGATTATTGTTAGATTAGATTACGTGTGCTTTAAAGCACATTATTTCAAACTCCACTAGATATTTTCACCTCCACCCCTTAACCGGTCATAAAGGTCGAGCACTTTGGTGGCCGGAAAACTTTTTGGGTGGGCTAAAATGTTGCTTGCTCGACCTTCATGTAAGAGAGAGGCAAAGAGCAGGCCATTTCGTTTGGCTTGGACCTGGCTCGCCTTAACGGGCTCATCAGGCCCTTACCAGGCGAAATGGCCTGCTCTTGGCTTTTACCTATTACGAAACAGACAGTTTCAACTTGAAGAGAGATTAAAACACAATGGTTACGAGATAATTTTCAAATGGATATAGCCTTGCAATTTTGAGTTGTAATCTCGAAAACTCTGTTGTAATTTTGGATTGAAAAACTCGTAGCAGTTTCCAACTCAAAATTATTAGACGATTCAGGCCCTAGAGTAGCCAATACAAGGGACTTTATTTTATCATTCTCAAACATTCACTTTTGTCTCATTATCAGGGGTGCTCTTTACCTTGAGTCTGATCAAATTCGTGCATTGAATTGAGCTTGGACAAATTCGTCCATTGATTTGAGCTTAGACGAGGAGGTAAAGAAGAAGTGGACAGCAGTGGGCTCTGCGTCGTCTGGCAGCATCGCCTCAAGAAATTTCCTTAAGGAATCTTCTCAAGGTGAAGTTTCTCTAGTACTGTTGTTAGCCCTAATATAATTACCCAAATCTCTAAACAATCCAATATTGGATAGAGATGACAACGCAGAAAATATATTGTTAGCATCGCATCCTTATGGGTTGTTTTCCAGGTTTCTTTCAGAGCTTTGATCTGCAGGATATTCCTAGTGTTGTGCTAGATCGACGGCCTTTGACATTTTGACCCAAAATAAAAAAACCTGATCCAATGGTGTCGATCGAACATATAGTTGAAGAAAAAAACAAAAAAGCAAAAACAAAAGCAAAATAAAAAAACCAATGGTGCGCATGAAACCTCTGCTGAATCTAACTAAGCATCCTGTGTTGAATCGCACTGGCGTCGGAATCAATCCTATGTTGCTGCTATAGGTACTCCTGGGTAAATAAAACAAAGCGAGCAAGAAGTTACTGACACCAAGACTAGAGGATTCGAACCTCTAGGCCAAGGCGGCCTCACCAAAACCCTTCGAATTGCATGTAACTACTGCCACGCCGGAATAATATGGGAGACAAAAACTCAGACCACGATCCAAGAAACAGAGTAGGACAAAAACAAATCCTGGGATGAAATAGAGCATCAAGGCCGCCCTCGAACCATCGCATAAAGCCTTGTTTCAATTGGATTCAGGCATTTCATGTGTCCAAGCTCCAGGAAAAGTAGAAGGATGGCCGCCCTTGCCCTGTACAATCCTGCCCCTGCTCGCTCCATCGCCCCTGCTCTGACAATTCAGCCATTCTCCACAAAGTCAGAGAACCTAGCCTGCAAAAGAAAGCGGCGTGGAAACTCATACGTGCCCTAGAAATTAGGATAAAAAAATCGCCTGTATCTTCCCTTTTTTTTTGTTAACCATGGCAACCAAAATATCCACCACACACCAAAATAGAAAAGTGACCTCTAAATGGAAATAAGCTGCTCAAACATGCCAAAATATATGGTTTGGCATACAAGACAACACCAAAATCATAGTCCCAACCATTGCGTGAAGCACCTTCCGCAATAAGAAACTCAATATTGCCAGTTTATGGATGGAGACGACAACACAATTACACTTGGCGTGATTGTTTGTCACAAATGCAACTCGTCAAACTTGATGGGAATTATAAAGGGACACCAACAAGATGTCATTGCATTAGGACTACTGGTCAAAAAGCTCCTATACCTTCGAAAATTATCACGAAACCTATGGTCAAACCAGAATACACTTTACTATATGAATCTTATAGCTTATGTCTACGCTCTCCTTCTAAGCTTGCTTCTTCACGCCCGTTCAACATAGGTTTTTCTATAGGCTGAGAGCAAGTTTGAACCATCTTTCTAGGGTTTACAATCCAATACATTGCCATTATGTTACTTAGCCAGCCACTCTAACCTGGATGTTGAGTCTATATACAACCAACATGGATGGCATGCATGCCTCTTTTCACTTTCTTAGGTGGATAGCCCAGCCCAGCCCCGCCCAATTGGTTAGATCCTCATTTCTTTATTTGCATATCCAATCCATATCGTTGGCAAAAGAAACATAATCGATGCGCGAACGAAAGAGAATAAGAATGGATAGAGAATGGCTTAATCAAGTAAGTCACTGAACACAGCAAGCAGCCGATAAGACGTGAAAACATCCGATCCCATCCCGACCTCGATATGTGAAATCAATCGTCTTACACCAGGGCTATAGCTATAGGTTCACCCTTGTTAACCTGTAGACGGCTAAGTTGCTCGAGAACTACAGAAGGATGGCTTGGCAAAGTATTGAAGTCCTTTCAACATTCAGCGAAGGTGGATCGTGCCTTCGCTCCGCTCCGGAGAGCTAGCATTCTGTTTCAGTAGGCCAAAAGAAGGTCGTCATTAACAACACAACCGCTTTATACAATGGTTGTTTTGTCACTCCAAAATCGCCTCCGGCTCTCGTCTTACGCCAGACCTAATTCAAGTCTAACTCATGCATGACATGATCCATCTGGCTGTCATTCAAAGAAGGAGACGTGATAGCATCTATCATACGTATCGTCTCGGAAGAGGGATTTGAACCCCCACGCGCGAATTATGATTCCGCTGTTCTAACCGACTAAACTATTTCGACCACTTAGTACTAAGTATCCCCCATTTCGGGTGACAAAATGAACTAGAAGCAATACTATATTGATGGTTGGTAGCATAAACGAAGGGGAATTGCAACTCTGCGAATATCGATAAAAACTTTGAAACGTGTATTGATATGATATTTCGAAGGCTGTGATGATTGGAATGGGTAGTCCAGACCCAATATTATCGAAATTTTTTGAATTCCCTTTTTAGATCTGTTTGATTAATAGGAGTAACGTCTCTTATCCTTATTTCATTTTGAGGAGTCTCCCGTCTCTTCATGTATCGCTTCGCTATACTTTTTCTATCTTGACGTCTCTTGATTTAGAGTATAATGGTGGTACATGTAAGTAACAAAGTGGTGTGAGGACGAAACACCAATTGAGATCAGTTAACCTAAGCCTGGACTGCGCAGGCTCGGCTTTCAGGCCGTACGTGGAACTTACACTTCATGCGGATCTTCTCAAGACGGTTGGCAACATTGACTTGGAATAGCCACCACTTTCGACTTGGGTCTCCGAATCCGACCGGTAATAACTAGGTCTGAGGTCCAGGCTTAGATTAAACGATCTCAATTGGTGTTTCTTCCTCATCCGCCCCTGCTCCATCCAGTTCTTATCCAGAGAAACCACTAGCTCATGAACGTGGTTCCGAGGGCGATAGGCCAAGCGCATTCACATTCTGCCTTCTGGTCCGAGGGCCACCCACGCGATCTCTTAAGCTTCGCTTATCCAAATGTACTCTGATGACGAGGCGCACATTAAGAGCGTTTCCAATACCTACAGCAGCTCCCGTCGAAGCAATGGTAGAAGCTCCTGCTCCAGTGTAGACATGCCTCTTTAATGAGTATTTGCAATGCAGAGAGTGACTCTCTTCTTTCTTCTTCTTGGAGATAGAAAGAGAGATGGGAGATGAAGAAGAACCATGCATATAGTGCGCCGCTATTATCTGTATAGCGTGCACATCGTGAAGCAGTAGCGGTTCCAAAGGCACTCTCCAATCCCATAAAAAAGGTCGAATTAGCTATGGAGATCATTCGTGGTCAAAATGCCTTTCACAGTTGGAAACAAAGTGGCGACGGGTGCGTAAGACGTGGGAATCTGTCGAACAGTTCAGGCCAAGTCCTGGGGAAAGCTAAAAAGCGTTGTTCGATGAGAGGGATTTCTAGGGTCTTCTCTCGAAATAGAAACTCTTGTACATAATTCTTCAGGTTGATCTGCATCATCTTGTACTTTTATTATTTTTTGCATAAAATGCGTGATCTTTGATCATGCATAAATGAATCAAGATCCTCTTTATATAATATATAAGAGGGGAGGTCTTTGTTGTTGCAAGTGGATGGGACCATGCCGTGCTACTAGCAAGAACCTCCTGATCTTCAAATAGTCCTATTTAAGAAACAATAAGATATTATTAATCGGACGGAAGAATGGTTATTGCAAAAATCTTTATTATTTCTAGATTTGAAAAGAATCTTGTGGCTCGTAAAAATCAGGCGCAATATGATCCTTGTGTAAAGGCCAACCAATCCGGGTATCAGGCAGGCATACGTTCAAGACATGGATGACTTTCATGAATAATTCCCAGCATGTCATACGAATCCTGTTCCTGACATTGTGACTAAATCCCAGCTTGCCAGAGGAACGGGAAGAGAAGCAGCCAGACATAGCATGAGGTGCAGTGCAAGCGAGAATTCTTGGGCCAGGTGGCTGTGGCTTCACAAGTCAACTGGGGTGGGGTCGTGGATACAGTTTGTGCATAGGATGCTACGGAAATGGATGGCACTTAGTAGCAACCGCCACATGAAGGCACCTGAACGGATAAATTAATGTAAAACCTCGGTAAAAGCGTGGGGTTGCTTGAAATTCGGCATTGGCCACTGACTTCATGGAGTAATATCCACCATGAGCATGACACACCGTATTCCAAATCGTTCAGTAGTAATAAATGCAAATCCCAGTTCCATGGCTATACTTAAAGCTGATCAATCACAGATATCTATTGTCTTTCTGGTGGATTGTCATATTTCGAACGACTTACATGAATGAATCATTTATCCCATTCCAATGAAAGATTATGATTCTATACAATTCATATATCTATTTCGTAATTCGGTGACGTAAACCATCATTTACGAGGCGGGATCAGGGCGAAGTAAACTTGAAAGAAGTGATCGCATCGATTGAACTGGCTCTTCCATGCATACATAGAAGGCATGGAGAGGATGTATGCGCTACTAAAGCTCACGACACGGTTGTGGGAGAGCAATACAAGGTTGTGTTGCTAAGCGAAGTGGGGGCATAGATACCCAATCTTGGGTAAAATAAATACCACGACTTCGGTCTTTTCAATGTAGTCGCACGAAGTAGATCAACAAAACGTAAAGTTACTTCAGGTTCCCCTTCAAGTTTATCCACCACAGTACCAGATTGAATGTCCCGGTCGGTTAATCTTCTCTTGTGGTCGCCCTCAGTAAACCGACCTGAATCTAATGTCTTTATAGTTTTTACAATGCCCCATTACTCCAACATCTATATAGGAACATAATAAAACATTCAACTTGTATTAAACATAAAGAATGATTCCCATCCTCATTTTCAAAACAAATACACGTTTTGGAGGACGATTTGGAAGATAAGAAGTGGACGAAGGCACATATCCAACTTCACAAGTGGACGATCCTCTATATGAAGCAGTATAGGAGCAAGAACTCCAACATAGATGGCGCAATAAGGTTAAATCAAGTAGCCATTAGGGACATACATTTGCACCTTCTCTTTTCTTGTGAAGGATGGCTCCAACTGCATAACCACAAGGATGACTAACCTCTGTCACCTAGTCCATGTACAAGTTATCCTTTGTAGATCCACAACATACTCACGTTTTGTGGTGTGACATGAAATTGCCATGCAATAGCTATAGCAACTTCGTTCTTAGCCTCTTGCACTAATGCGGTGGTACTATATTTAACTACTGTCTAAGCCACGTAAAGGGAGTGTCTATTTGCTTGACATCCCTTGTGTGTCAACAATGCCTCCACCTAATGGCGTCGACATTGTATACACATATGGGATGTCAAGCAAAAAGAGACATGTTAGCACACACAGGGAATGTCTCGACATTCACTTATACAAGATGTTTATTCCCACTTTCTTATGCTGCAGTAGGCATTGAGAATGATAATAATTAATTATGAGCTATCTATAAAGATGGATTCAGGAAAAGAAATTGCGACATATGGCACAATGCTCTTAGATGAGGGGGCCGAATGCAACCCAAGTTACTTTTACGTAACATCCATGCTTGCATCTATGAGCAATATCCCGTTGTATTTGCCAATAACATGACAACAATGGCTATACCCAATAAGATTAGCACCTAACGTCAAATGAATCGTCCATCATTGCTTTATTGTACATCTATAATGATCCCTGGATTTCCTTCAAGAATGCGAGTATAGGAACTACCCAAATGCTTATAAGCATCATCATAATCAATATGATCGTGGAAATAGCAACTTCTATGCTATCCTCTCTACACCCACGATGCACATTACCTTTTACTTCTACCGGACTGAAATTCGGCTGGTAAAGAAACTTTTCCATGTATTTCTTTGCCAACCATTTTGCACTAGCCCCCTTATCTTGTCTAATTGGTTCACCCCTCCACACGTGTGTCCACTTAAAGTTATTATGATTTCAACCTCCACACAATCGAAAACCATCGAGAATGCAACTGCAATGGACAACTTTCTTGGTCACACTTCTACAAAAAACATTATTTTATCAGATTTAATGACAAAAAACTCCACACGTGCTTGAATGACATCATCTCTCACCCAGGGGCTTTCCGGTAATCTTAAAATATATAGAGGGTTTTTTTATCATTAGCCCTAATTAAAGTGGTATTTTGGTAGTTTGCCATCATAAACCAAGTTCCATGCAATTATACGCACATTATATAATCTCTATATAACAAATTGCTGATGAAATTCACCATGGTGGAGGTTTGACATTTTTCTTTTTCAATAGTTACCGAAAAAAGAGCTATTTAGCTTTGTTTTGACAAATTGTAGAAGTCTCAACAGACTCAAACTGGAGAACAAATAATTCATTAAATTATTCCAGAGGGTCCATTGCATTTCGTAATAGTCTTGATACATAGTTTCTCAAGGGTCATGTCATTTAACACAACAAAAAATAGGGGATTTTTCACGTGGCAAACCTTTGTGAGCTAAAAAATACATGGTTGTAAAGATACACCATTCTAAACCATTCTAAAAATACACTTTTTTTTTTCTTTTTTTTTTTAAAGCAAACATCTTAAAAAGCATTGGTTTCAGAGAAAACCGTTACAGCAGAATCCAGATTCATTAGAGGAAATTTGAGATCACCTTTTGTCCCCATATGAATCCTCCAATGAAATGACTACCCTATATTAAACTGCAATTAATGCAGAACCAACAACTTCACTGCTTTCATTTTTTCCCCATAACTTTTGATTTGCTCATCAAAATGTTGTAGCATTTGTTGCACTAGATGTGAAATGCAAAGATCTTTCTAATGATTTATAGTTATAATGCATTTCAATACAAGTCATATGTGCTAACCTTAAAAAGTACAATTTCTTGCTTATATCTTGTATATTTACGTCCCAAAAAATATAATGGGTTGTCATTAAAAAGATCTTGAAAAGACGAATTCGTTTCTACAAATAATGTTTGAATTGAGTTCTTGATCAAAAGTTACAATGAAAAATGACATTGCAGAAAATGTATTTCAATACAAATCATATGTGCTAACCTTAAAAGGTACAATTTCTTGCTTATATCTTGTATATTTACATCCCAAAAAATATAACAATGGGTTGTCTGTTTGAATCTGAGTTCTTGATCAAAAGTTACAATGAAAAATGACATTCCAGAAGTTAATTGGAACTGCATTAATTACAGGCTGCGACATAATACTGAAATGGAATAAATTAGAGCTATTCTCTTATTAGGCAGTTTAAAAGCTGACATGGCATTTTAAGCATCACTTAATGGGGAAAAATGTAATCTCATTTTTCCTCTAATGTCAACATCGCGGACTCCATATCCGGCTTAATATTCCTATGTGACTCTTCCACATCGACCTACATCAAATTTTAGACTGATTGGCAAGCTTCAGAGATGGCCCATGGAGCAGGTTAGGTCTTTTGGGTAGTTTCTAGTCATTAGCAAATCGAAAATCCCTGCTAGCAAATCCGGAATCCCTACTCCGATACTACTGTTTGGTGTAAATATGACCCGCTGAAACTGGAGTGCCGATTGCCCATCTCTGCACCTCTTCAGTATGATCAGATTATCATAGTGAAGCACTAATTGTTTTGAGAAATTTTAGGGTTCTGCCATAGCCATAGTACCTGCCTTAAGGTTATTTGTAGAAACAGAAGGCATGGAGATAAGTATGCAAGATTTCATTGCTTTGTCTGCTTGAATGGGTTCTTGGGCTCTTCAAATGCTACTCAAAACTTACAGACAACATTTCTGATACCAGGAGATTCTCAGGCGAAGAAACAGGCTATGTCACCAGGCGAAGATTGTTAGCTTTTGTCAATACACCCAAGGCAAACTCAAGACCAAGAGCTAACTACAAGATCCAAAGCAAATCTCAAGGTATATGAGATAGGCTAAGCCTCACGCTTGCACATTGATTGGCAGGCTGCCTGCGTCCCCTGCTTCAACCCCATGTATGCCTCGGTTATGCTTGGATTACGACCATGCCAAGATATATGAGCATGATCTGGAGGAGTACTGCAGCAACAGACATCAGAATTGATTGATGTACTTATGGTGGTTGTTGATAGTTGCTTTGGGAGAGGGGGCTCACAGAGGCCTAAGGAGCCCCCATGTTTCCTCGTAACTAGTGGTTTAAGACGAATGTAGGGAGCTCAAAAGCTGGCCTTAACACGTCACGGATCCCACCTTGTGCCCAAATGCCATCAGCCAACACCGTGCCTTTCTCAAGGGGAAGAAAGCCAGACACATCGTAGAGCACCAGCAACAGATGTTCTATCTCTTGGATCGTCTCCCCAGGACATTCTGGAGAAGGGTATTAAGCAGGCCTTTGCAACCTGCAGGGAACATCATTTCGAAGCAATGGGTGCAATATTTGCAGCAGTTTTATGATCCACTGGGGGGTCGAGCAACAATACCCCCACAACTAGGCCAAGCACTAGTCATGGCAAAAGTAGATGTGACCATGGGCTTACATCGTCTCGCTAATGGCAATGCAGCAGATTTGGATGGCATGTAGGTAGAGCTGCTCAAGTAGGCTGGACCTCCCATGGTGCCCCTTCTGACGACATTGTTCAATAGAACATTACAAGAAGGTCTTTCCCCATAGTGGACCACTAGCAGGGTTGTCCCCATACACAAGGTAGGTGACCCTCACTGCCCAGCCAATTATTGCACGATCATGGTCAGCTCACTCTTTGTAAAATGGCTCGACACAAATGCCCCGACACATGTAATACCTCGATAATTGCTTCCTTAACAAACTATGGGATACAAATGCCCCGACACATGTACAAAAAGCACACTACCGGCAGCAGGTCAATCCCATGCTCACACGAGGCCCACCGCATTACATGTGTACTTGTTTGCCCATGAAGAAGCACAGATTGATAGCTTCCGTTCGCACGGGTGCACATTGCCTCCGCATTGAGACATGCCGATGGACTCGAGAGGCACGCAAGGACATGATCTGTCAGTGTTGCCAATAGGGCGCCATTGAGGATGAATGTTATGCCCTTCAAACCTGCCAACACAACACAAAGAACCATAATCTCCATAACTCGATCAACAAATATCTCCTCTAATACATCGTCTCTCTCTGCTCAGGTAGATAGAACAGAGTCCTCTCCCCATTGCATACGTGCACGTGCATATATACATGTGTTTACTCCCCATATAAAACTATGTATACACCACTCCACTCACCATAGTAGTGACGTAGTGGTCTCATATACCACTCCAACATATTTGCAGGAGTGAAAATGCAGGTCACTACCAAAGGAAAGACTTCATTCTGCAAGCAAAGTGGCTATGCGCTGTATCCTCAGAGAAGCACATCTGCTTGTGCTTTTTGGGCTTTTTGCAGCTTGTATGGACTCTAACAGATCTAGAAAAATGTTTTGAGCGATTTACCTAATTATGGACATAGCTATGAGCAAAAGCAGCTCCCCATTCGCAAGGTCCAAAAGGTTGTTAGGTCATTGCCAAGTGCGGCTCATTGCCCAGCTTTTGACCTAGCGTGAGTCTCATGGGCATGCTTTCAAAGTAAGCATTGAATGCCAAGTCCAATCATCTAGGTCCGATCATTTTATATCGTCGTGCAATTCCTGCTCTATTCAACTATCGTAGGTATTTGAGAAGCCCAAGATTTACTTCCGGCATCCCTAAGGAACCCTATTTCGAGGTGCCTCGAGCATTGCATGTGAAGGACACATCTACATCATTAAACATAAAGGCATACATTTTTCAGCAAAAACATAACATAACATGACACATGGGTCTAAACAATTAAAAAATAAAAAGCAAAATTGATGAAGGCATATGCGCACTCTAGATGCATGCATTAGTACGTCCAGTTAAATATGCCACTAAATCATAGCGGAACTATATTGAAAAACATACAAAACAAAAACACCTCATGTTATTATGCTAGATACTTAAAGATTGATTTGATTGTGTGGCTTAATGCAAAAGAGTTTCATCTAGGCTTTTTCCCAAACTTTGTACCATTTTCATTATGTTTGGTGATGTTTTGGGTTCTACTAGCCCATTGTTTGGGTCCCATGGCTTATTTGCTTCGTAGATGTTGAAAAATCTATTCTATTCTACTCTGTTCTATTCTGTTCTGTTCTGTTCTGTTCTGTTCTGTTCTGTTCTGTTCTGTTCTGTTCTGTTCTGTTATGTTCTGTTATGTTCTATTCTATTCTATTCTATAAGTTTCATCATAAAAAATGTGAACTATGTATTAACACTATAGATTACGTTCGCTATTGTTTTTTACTAAGTTTTTGGTTGGGAAAAATAGTTCAATTCAAAAATAAGGGTTTTTTTCTTCTTCTTTTCCTTTTTATCATTGTGAGCTTATAATCTAAAAATACACGAAAAAAACGTTTTTTAAACTGATGAAACTCGATTTGGCTTTGATATGAATATTATTTAACGGCTAAGATGGAGAGTTGGAAAAGCTTGATCAAGGGCTAGGACCAAAAGCCCTTTTCAATTGGAAATTGCACGAAGGTTATTGGCAGACCACGATTTTTTGGCAGAGAGGAGTTTCTGGAAGCAAGGCCGTCGTTGGAGATTCCGGAAGCAGCAGCAACCAGAGCATTTTGGAGCAGAGGAGCAGATTCAGCAGCGACCAGAGCATTCAAGAGTAGATTATCCACTGCCAAATCTATTGAAGGAGGTGGAATCTATCGTTTTGTTCTATTGCTTCAACACAACATGTCTAGTTCAATACTATCAGGTGCCATGACCAGTTTGGCTGGCTATGGCGAAACGAAAGCCTCCTCTGTTTTATTCTGGCAGCATACTTTTACTGTTGCAACCACTATCTATTTTAATATAATTTCTTGGACATAAGGAGGGATTTTGTTAAGAAAAATGAGCAGGATGCACTTGGAGCCGACATGCCTTTCCTGACCTAGTTGCTCCTGCAGTTCTATCTACGGCCTACCTGCATTTGACTTGTTGGTCGGCTAGATGGTACACTGAGTTTCTTATGCCGGAGCTCCATCGATGATCTTAGACTTCTAGCTATATCTTAGGGTTCTAGGAATCAGAGGTAAGTTTTGTTTCTGAGCACCTCAAATTTCAACAGAAAAACACATTGTACATTTCAAATGGAGGATATGGTCCGATTTTTCAAGCAATTTTGATGGCCGAAATTCATGATGCAACTAAAATACTAAAAGCAGGGAAAGCTTGTACAGAGGCTGAAGCAACAACTTAATTGAAAGGTTGAACCAGCAGCTTAACTCGAAGTCTTAGGTAATTTGAAACACCCTAATCTTGTGCCTCTTTTGGGTTATTGCTTGGATCAGGAGAAACTTCTGTATAGATTACCATGCATAGGATTGCCTTAGGTCTTATAGCCAGACGATTGGCCATTTTGCATCATGGCTACATTCTTTCAATCATTCACAATGGTGTGAAGTCATCAAACATTCTTTTGGATGTGAGTATGAGCCACATTTGGCAGACTGTGGACTTGTTGGAATTATGGTTCCAGGAGATCTAATCAAAAGGAGACCTAATCAAAAGAAATAACCTTTATTCTACCTTGTTCGTGAGGCAACAACAAATGGAGGTAACGGAGATGTGTACAGTTTTAGGGTGGTATTACTTGAGATTGTCACCGGCAGGAGCCCTAGAGGGGGAGATTGTTTTCCAGATGGTGGTAACCATGGGCCAAATCTGGTTAGCTAGGTTCGTTCCCTGGTGCATGATAAATGCGGGGTTAATGCCTTGGATTCTAAGCTAGTTAAGAAAGTTGATGTTGCTCAGATGCTTGAGACCCTAAAAATTTGTATTTTCTTTGTTCAATTTCACATTTTATGTATTGAGCCTATTTTGTGAATTGCAGCTGTATTAATATTGTCTGATTGATTGCCCTAGATATCACTTACCTCTACACATAAATCTGTCAAGTTGTCAATTTGTTTTTGCTTTTGCGCGTAATATTTTAAAGTCTCAAGCCAATCACTAGCATTAAAACAATCACAATCTAACCATGTCTCTCCGTTTCAGTTTTAAACCTGTCTCTCAGCTTACTGTACTTTATCTCTCGTCCTTCAAAAAAAAAAAAAAAAAAAAACAAAAAGAAGAATTAACATCTACCAAAAACAATGAAGAAATCTTTGATTTGTATAATACAAGTTCTTTTCCAAAGAAAAAAAATATTATCTACCCCAAAAAAAAATTAGCAGGGTTGCCTAACCCGAGCTCACCTAAATGCTCACATTCTAGGCTATCCACGTTGCCTTACACGTCATTGATTTTGAACTAGAACCGTTAGATCACTTATTTTCCAATCGGACGGCTATGAAAAATAGAAAATCTAGGAAATTAGTTTCCGGCTATGGCTGGGTTTCTTCGGTTCCAGGTCGCATTGGAGTTATCCACCTTGTTAATGACGAACAAAAACTTAGAGTCGAGCCGGTTTTGGAGATCATTTTTTAGGCCGGTATTTGGAGATGGGTATCCTTTGGTCAGCCGATTTCATGGCCCTGTTGGATAATTTTGGGCAAAAATGTGATTTTGGGTTGCG
>JAANSK020252052.1:0-13159 GCA_011763485.2 Isoetes engelmannii
CTTTTTGTATCTATGCGCTTTTTTGTATCTGTGTGATGATCATCCTTTGTACATACCAGTATAATACTTATATACTGCGTATGATCATCACAATAATGCGATATCTCAAGGGCACACGCAATCATGCTCTGATCTATCACAAAGTTGATTCAAATAGTTTCAGATTGGTTGGATACACAGATGCCGATAGGGCTGGTAAGTTAGACACAAGAAGATCAATATCAGCATATGTCCTCTTGCTTGGTGATTGTGTTATATCATGGCAAAGCAAGCACCAGCCCGTAGTAGCTCTTTCCAGCACCGAATCTGAGTATATTGCAGCAAGTGTAGCAGCACAAGACGCTATCTGGTTAAGGCAACTAATGTGGGCTTCTACAAGAGCAAGGAAAACCAACTATCATATTTTGTGACAACCACAGTGTTGTAGCCTTGGCCTATTCTCCAAAATATCATGCAAGAACTCGACATATATCAACTCGATATCACTTTTATTCGTGAGCAGGTTCAGAATGGAGTTCTTGACTTACTTTCTTGTTCAAATGAAGCAATGCTTGCGAAGATATTTACTAAATCTCTTGGACGTGCCAAGTTCCAGCATGATCGTGAGAAATTGAAGATTCTGTTATATGCACTGAAGCTTAATCCATGCTAATGCTATGCTGATGGGGGAGTGATAATGTATCAGCATCTAGCTTACCTGGATGCATGACCTGGCATAAGAGCCGTGTCTAGTAGAGCGTCGCATCTATTAGATGCAATACATATATTTTGTAACTGTTCTTCATATATCAATCCAACTACCTATTCTTCCGCGCCTCTGTCTATTGTTATCTAATCATCTATTATTGATAGAGCAAACTGCCAAAGTTGAGTAAACCTAAATCAGCCTTAGATGCTCCAGAACTGGCACCACAAATGAATGGCAAAAAAAAATCCAACCTTTAGGCAGCCAGAACAAGAACATGGCACTTCCAAATTTGCTGTCGAGTCCTCTTCCTGACAAATTCGGCGCTCTACATCAGAATCTTGTTCCAACGCAGGTTTCTGAGAGGTATTGTTGTCTTGCCTTTGCGTAGAGAAGGCTGCCTGATCGCCTTGAGACTGCACTGCTGGAAGCCTTGAGCCCTGAGAAGATGAAGAAGTCCCTGCTAGCAGAGCTTCTATTTCTAGTTTATATGGTGTCTTCAGGTAACAAACAACATACTCTGATGTAGATCGGGGTAGCAGATATTATTGTCTTTGCAACATCATAGTCGACGAATGAAAGTATAAGGGAAAATTCAGGTCAAGGAAATACCTCGAGAGAATTTCCTGAGGCGGCGCCGTCAGACAAGGCGGCCCAAGCGGCGGAGTCGTTGTGGGAATATTCTCGAGGGAATATTTCGAGAGTGGAATTTTTCTTGTGTAATCAATGGTTTCTTCACATTTCCACTTATATGTTGACACGTGGCCCTGTTCCCCCTGCATCTGGCGATGGCGACTGCCGAATCTGTATCTTCGATGTTTTCCTTGCTTCGTGGTTTTCTCTGCTGCGACGAAAGCTGTAGATATAAAGAAGGGACAAAATAAGGAGAATCGGGCGAGCATGAAATGCTGGGATCGAGGCGAGGAGTGCCAGAATCTCGCCGCCATAGCCGAACAGAGCAGATCAAAAATCTACAGTAGCGGAGAAACTGTTCCGCATTTTAAAACACAAGGAATATACGCATAATTTGAAGGAACCGTTGATTACGTGTCTCTTAATTGTTGGCCTAATCTTTCATTAGGGTGGGTTCACATGCAACAGACACTTGCGATGGCCCTGTTTTACCATGTGGAGATAGAGCATGGCCTGTGACGGCCTGTGAAAAGAGGGGAGTCGTTTTGCACGAATGTGATGCTGCAATGTGAACCCAACTTTAGGGCCTGGCGCCTATGCAAAGGATGTTGAGTATTTTTTTAGACCATTTTATTTGGGTGCCCTTGCCCACATTGCGTTGACAGCAAATCATGCCATCTGTAAACGCAATTAATTATATTATATACAGAAAGTAATGCGCTGGCATGGTCCAATTGGATTTGGGGGAACTGCCCATCTCATTCTGACCAATCTTTGCACCTGACACATTCTGCAAACCTACATAGCCGTAGCCAGTCGATCTGTTCTTAGAAATCTAGGAATTGAGTCTAGACTTCTCTGAATTTGGGTTTTGTTGAATTTGGGTTTTCTGATTTCTGCTTGAGCCCTGTTTTTGGTTGAAATTGGAGTTGAGAATGGATGAGCGGCTTCCCCCGGAGCTTTGTGTCAAGGTGTTATCACTCCTGGATTATCGTCAACTTGCCGCTGCATCTTTAGGTAGGCTTTCAATTCATGTTTTAAATAATCTTTTTAATGGGCTGATCATTCTTGCGTATAATTCAGACTCTATATATGCATTGCTTTCCCCATCACTCAAAAGTTTGGATCAATGGGAATTTGCGTTTCTATTAGGTTGATTTCCAGCTTGAATGCTAGTGAATTGATTTCAATTTGTTTATGTGTAAGTTATAAGGAACTTAGTGTTACAAAAACTCAGACTTCTTAGCATGTTGTCTGTCTTCTTTTAAAGAAACTCTCCAGAGGAATTCTCTCTTTCTGTTTATTTTGATATATGTCTTACCTGCTGATTCAGTAGTTCTTCACCTAGCCCCAGTGTATCTAGCTCTATAATTCTTTACGCTACCCAGAACAATGTTGTAGTTAATGATTATTGACATGTAGGCATCCTGGCCAAAAGCTTGGATTTCTAGCCTGGGATATGTCTGTTACAAGCAATCTTAGATCAATTGCATGCAAATGATTAGCATTATTGCACTTTAAAGCTTATGACTTGTTGTTATCTTTGCGTTTGTTTATAAGATGCAGCTCTGGGATATGGTTATTACAACCTTCGTGTGGACACACAAATCAGTCCATCTTAGACTCTGTAGCTTGTAGATTGTGTCAGACAACATAAAAAAAAAAATTATAAACTTATCGTGGCATGAAAATACCGCGTCCTATGCACTGCAATTTAGACTAGAGAGCAATTCTGTATGGAAGAGGATCCTTGATGCTGAATACTTGCTGATCTCTATTTGGTCTTGGAACACTAATATTTGGGTCAAATACCTAGTTTTGAATTCAAAATCCTGAAGTGAGAATAGTTGAGCATAATTGAGATTCCTGAATCAAGTTCAACCGCTTGCAAGCTTCATTTGTGCGGCATCTGATATGCAGGATAAGTATTTCTTATAAAAGATGGCATGGTGATAAATTTGTTTGTCTATGGCATCTGTATTTGGGCACTGCTTTTTGACATAAAAATTTGTGCTGTCAATAGTATGCAGAAATTGGAAGGAGCTAAGCTCACAGTCAGATTTATGGCAGCAGCTCTTTCTTGAAAGATGGGGAGTGGATCAGGCAAGCAGTGTATGCAAGAGTGGTTTCAAATCTTGGAAATATGCTTATGAAATACAAGACCGTTGTGAACGCATTGGCCTGTCAGTATCCTTGGCCAAGTCAACTTTTCTGTTTTTCTCTTTTTTTTAAGATTGCTTTGTTTGTGGTAATGACGGTGGGAATTCTTTGATGCCCCATTGTAAGACCATAATCAACATGTGTCCCATCAAAGCTGCTAAATATACGTTGGTTTTGGTCACTGCTAGGGGAGAAAATATCATACGAGAAGGTTCACACTATTATCTCACCCGGAAAGGAGCAATAGTACGATACTTGGGTTCGTGCAAAAATGACTTCAAAGGTGGTTCAGCTTTAAATTCTGGTGCCCCTAAAATGTTAAGTTGCCTTGATCGGCTTCTTTTTTTTGTGGGCGATCTGGATCATGCTATGCGTACTAAGAGGAACAAGACAACTGGTTGAGAAGAGCCATGTACATATTTGTATGCTGATATAAAGTAACCTTACAGTAATTGTTATTGCGCCACAGAGCTTATTATGATCCCATAATAATGCCTCTGGTCACAGCTTCCTTGGCTATAAACAAATCAGAGGGACAATCTGGAGAAGAGAAATAGATTAAGTGAACTGCCAACCTTCATTGGCAATAAAATACAAATAAATTAGCAACAAATTTGTTGCCCATATTAAATAACTAAACATAGTGATTTTCAACATTCTGCTTTTTGGAAATTGAATTATATGTTAGAGCTTCTACGCATTCCTGCCTTCAAGAATTGAAGAAAGTAATCAATGGCTCCCATGGTCAGGTTGGCCACCAAAAACACTCTGCAGCCTTGCACAGCAAAATCTTCCTCTGTGGAAATTTTCTTGTGCAGACCCATGGCAGAACTCTCTACAAGCTGCCTTAACAAGGCAGGGACATTGCTAGGAAGTCCCATTCAGATCATTCTCGGTCAGCTAAGTCTTGTTTTGCTCTCATGCATTTCAGGTCGATTGATATGCAACCTGGATTCAGTTCACTCCACTCTATTCCATTTTGATGCAGATATGTTATTATCTGTGGAAACCATAATACCCACCGTTACATGTGAGTAAACAAGCAGTTTGCCTTGAAGGAGGACCAGATACACAAAAATGTAAAGAGACTTACTGCCGTCTTCAGCTTCCTTTGGCAACCTTTCCCAGTAATAACAACAAGTGTGTTGATGGCTGCAAAAGCAAAAACTGTGATTCCAGAGAAGTCGTCGCCACATAAAAACTCAAACTGCTATCTTATCTTACCATGAAGAGGTGATAGATTCTTTATATATAATTTTACAAGACGTGTCCCTTCTTCTATGTGTTGGGCATGTAAGTCTATAGTGATAGTGTTCACATCATCATTTCTGCATCAAGACCCTACCACTGTAAGAAAATGACAAAGGAACTTTCCACAAAAGCAATTACACAGCTTACTTAGACTGAAATAATTGATGACTTGCAAACTTATTGGCTTCACGATGCATCTCCTTATACTTCTTGCCCTGAAAAGAATTCCGCAATCAGCATCTGGTAACTTTACGCACAATAATCACTTTTATATAACGCTTTCCTACCTGCTCTGACAAGATACCAGCCCATGCTCTCTGTCCTTTGTTATAGGCAGCTGCAGCCTGTTCGTAAAATGTTTGAGAGATGGCATGATTGAGAATTACCTAGCAAATAATGCAACATTTACCTCCTGAAAGTAGTGCCTCATTGTATGCAAGTGTTCTTTAGCAGTGCACCGATGCTGCTCATAATCATTAGAAGATCCTGCAGAGCCTGAAAGGGAATCTAGGTAATCTAATGCTAAACCTCCAAGTAAAGAAGAAGTTTCATAATCTACCATTTTTTCTGTTTCCAATAACTTTAACAGGTCTCCCACGCATGCGACAGTTCTTTTTTGTTACAGTCTGCCATTCAAATGGTGTTCGATCCATTTTTCCTCCATGAGAATCAGAAAATTGACCTCCAATTTCATAATTATTTGAATGCTGCACCTGAAATCAAAATTTGCTGCCTTGAGCAATTTAAACCTCTACGTCCTCAAAGTAGAAAGATTACTTGAACCAAAGTGCATTCTGACCTTAATACTTGGATAATCCTTGTTCTCAAAAACTTGGCTAAGCAAAATGTTCATCTCGCCTTGCTTTTGTCCTGTTCCATGAAGCAAAATATCTACTGTCTTTTCTGGATCTTGACCTTGTTCCTGACATTCATGAAGCAATTATTAGGCATTTTCTAAAACATGTCAATAGAAACAGCACAAGGACTTTGCTTACATTATATATGAAAGCAATATCATCATTATCTTTGTGAGGGAATGCTTCTTCTAGGGCTTTCAAAACTGTATCTTCCTGCAGAACCCCTCCGAAGGCCCCGAGATCATAATCATAAACACCATCTGAAACTGACGGGACTGAAATTTCCAACAACGTGTCCAGACTCTGTCATGGTACAGAAATTGCACATATCACTAAACACTTTAACAGATAATATTAAATGAACGATTTTTATATCAGAACTTTAAATACTATATACCTGCTGCACATCTCCCTTGTATTGACCTGAAATTTAGCAGAGATGCAGAGACACAAAGAAAATTAGAGGCTGATATACCAAACTGAGCTAGGAAACTTCAGAGATACCCAAGTATATGAATGTTGAAATCATATCTGAACCAGAAGCTCACCTACTATGGCACGCACAATATCCATGTCCATCTCAATCCCAAACATTGAAAACAAAAACTCTTCAACAGCTTTCCTTTCCAGCAAACTTTCTTCCAAGGTGTCAGTATCAGATTCCTTTCTGTGTGAGTGATCTAACCCATTAACGCTTCCTTTCTCAAATGCTGTTAGGTTACCATCAGGGATATTGTCAGTACAATTCACCTTTTCTCTTTTAAAATTTCTCGATTTTGAAGTCTTTTTAGACTTCTTGTTTCCCTGAACAACACGAGTGTTGGCATTAACTTTCTCAGTAGTGGACACAGAACTTGAACAAATAGTATCCATTTTGTTAGACTTTTCCTTCTTCTGAATCCTTTTGTTACTCGAGCTAATATCGTCATAGGGGACTACAGCAACATGCTTTCTTTGCAGCATGTCCTCATGTGGCACCATCTCTGTATTCGACATCCTTGAACTGATTGGATGTCTGCTGAAGTCTTCATTTTCATTTAAACAATTGTGGTTAGTAGTTAATCCATGCGGCGCAAGTTTTATGTCCATAGGAGTAAACCTATCACTATAGCCATTGGCAAAGTCCCTCACAGGAGGTTCAAAGCTATTGTTATCACATGAATCTATCTCCTTTTTATTGTTGCCATGGTTATACCCATTGTGAGTACATGCTTTTGCTGCAAGTCTTTCAAGCATATCAGACACAGTTTCATGATCTTTGTTGGCTCCGATGTATATCGAGGCAATGACTTCAATAGGTACCATAGGAAATGCCTCATGTAAGATTTTGACAGGCTCATACTCACCTGACATGCTAACTCTAAGATTTGTATATTCCTGCTGCTGTATCCAGGAATCCAAATTCTGTCCTACTGGGTTATTTTACACCAATTGAAGATTATAAAATATAAAAAATTCTTCTTCTCCTCCTGCTAGATTGCTTGCTTCTAACTTGATTATACGATAACCTAAGGCGTCACTTTGGTCTTGGCATATACATTATGTCTTCCATCAACTTCAACTGTCTTGAATCAGAATAAAAACCCATATACTTAAAAGCAACGGAGAAAACAACGAACTGACCAAGTGTAAAGTCTGAGCTGGGATCGACATCTGAATACATCAAACTGATGGAACCCATGTTAGTACTTAAGCGCCTGTCGCTATTCATTCTGCAGAAAACAAAGGCGCCCCTTTTGTCCCGTTTTAGAAAGGGGCGAAAGAAAGGCTCCATTTTTGTAAGCGTAGCAGCAAATAGGCCTGCCGTCATGCCATTTTGGTCAAAACGAGTAAAAAGAGCACTCCGGTCAGGGTTGCTTGCTGCCCGACAAGAAAACATAGATGAAATTTGATAAAAACATCCTATGGTGCTTTATCTCGATGTAAAAGGCCTTTTTTGAAATTACTATGAAATTTTAAAAAACAAGACAAGACAAGACAAGATGCTCACACATCAATGGGTTGCCCGTTGGAAGACCCATTGACGCATTTCACAATTACGTGACATTATAATCATTTTGCAGGTGGCAAAAATAAAAATCATACGTCATTTTTCACTTATGTGTACTCAATTAAACACAACATAGAATAATTGCTTTCTTAATTATAGATGCAATGAGCATAGACAATTATTCTCAATGTACAATTTGCTAATTGCTTCATGATGCTTTTCTAGAAAATTGATTTCTCTTTCACAAAAGTGTGGTCCAAAGTTAAAGTTTTGTATATAAGAATGTTTCTTACCCTTATATTATCAGCTAGGTTTCACCATTCGATTTAGCAGATATAACTACTACATCTATATTGGTTCTGCAAGGATTGTGAAAAGCTAATCATAGGGCAGTGTTTGTCACTGGATTTCATGGTATGATCAACTATTCACAATTGGAATAAGGATTCAAAAAAAGGAGGCCTTTGTATCCATGATTGATTCAAATGACCACAGTAAAGAAAGACTGATCTTGAAAGGGAATGGTTTCTAGATGAAAGGGAATGGTTTCTATGAGTCTTCGCTTCTGCATCTGATATAGCATAAACATGTTGTTTACTTTGCTTAAACTAGTGAAAATAGCATTCTCATTAGTGACCATTTGATGGGAACAACTGCAAGTCTGATCAAGAAGAGACTCACGACTTGTGGGCTTGTAGAAGAATATGAAAATTGAATGAAGATGAATACATAGTATGCACTAGAAGGTTTGGAAATGTTTCATGATTTTGGTTATACCTTCTTTGATAGATTCATACATGAATGTGAGTCTATTTGCAAGGCTTAAGATTCTTAGGAGCAAAAATTGCCTTTATGACCCCTCCTTCGACAGTGATCAAGAATATTCTAGTTATACAAGATATTTGTAACGTGTGCATCTTAACCTAGGGAGTCTTTAGTGAACATCACATTTTTAGGCATCATAATATGTGGCAAGTGGAAACAAAACAATGCAAAGAATCATTATGCATGTACAACCCTTATATTGCAAATCAGATATGCAAATTTTAGGTATATTATACAGAGGTATAAATATGTATACACTTCTAGGCTTAATTAAGCTTATTTTATGTACTCGAAAATCCTAGAAGTGTATACATACTGATCCTGATTCTTCCCACAGCATGCCAAAGCCGAGAAGGTATTAGATCTGAAAAGCCAAGTTTCTACGTTGCCATGACCGTAACTCTAATTGATGCATGACAAAGCTTTACCCTTTTGATAAAGAAAAAAGGGCCTTTTTAAAGCAAATTTAGAGGTTTCAAATTTGCAACCAAGTCGAAATCTATAGATCTTCCCATAGCTTCATTTTATTGCCTCCACGTTGGCCTCAAATCTATCTTACGATTTATTCTTCAAAAACTACCCATAAGTTATGTGAAGTAAAACTATCTAGGCTATTCAATCCACTACCGGATCATCTGGAACTTGCTGCATCGAAACCTTTGGAGCTACTTAAATCTCTGTACTGCATTACCTAAATGCTAGCCGACCTGAGAATCCTAAAAATGTTGGGACCCTGCCATAGGCAATTCCATCTAGGTATTCTTCTGTCAAACCGTCAAACCTTAAGAGATTTGGTATGCGGTTTTGAGGAATTTCGATGCCTATAAAGTTTTTTTTATATAAAGGTTTGGCCTCTTAAGTGGAGTAATATTTAACTTTTTTCTCTTAAGCCTGGAAATGCTTGTTTCGTAACTTTATATTGATCCATGAAGTGCTTAAGTTACTCTGAAATATTATGAAAACTTAAATTTCGTCTAAGGTACCTTTGAGATTTAAAGGTTGATCTAAAAAGAAGCCTTTTTGCATATTGGACGTGATTGTAATGGTTCTAATGTATTCACTAAATTGTGGTTTGGGGAATATGGCTCATCATGGGATGGATGGCGAAACGATGGATTTATGATGTACATGGGGATATTGGATGGTAAGTCCATAGGAAAATTTGTCGATAAAGTTTAAAGTCTAAAACATAGCTTTGGTTACATCGGGTAACATTTCTTTTGATTTTGGTTATGATAAATTTTTATACTATGCTCCGCTAATTAAGGTTGATGCCTCGATGAAAGAGCAGTAGTTGCAGACAGATATCGTTTCCTTTTCATGACCTTTCTTTTCAACAATCCAAACCAGATTCTACAATTTTGTGCAATAATTTGCGTTAGGAATTATAAGGTGTCCTTTTCCCAAATCTTTTCTTAAGCCTAGCCAAAAAAAACTTTGATTCTTAAGGAATTATGATGCATTTATTTTGATCTGGTTTTTGATATTCTTAACCATGTTTCAATAAACATTTTGAGACAACTATGATGACTGTAGCATAATAGTTGGTCTTGAAAACTTTTAGCCGAAAGGGTTGGACTTGGAAATGTTTAGCCTAAGGGGCTGGACTTGATTATTTCTGATTGTGGACACAATCAGGGCTGTAACCATGGACTTGGTTATGTTAATTTGCCATATAGTTCCTTGATCGAGGACGATCAATCCTGGGAAGGGGAGGAATTGATATGGTGGTGCTCGGAAGAGTGGTTCAGAAAGCAAAAATAAGATAGTCGCATGGGTAGTGAAATATTAAGACTTCAACTATTGAGATTTTTATGGAACCTTAGGAAAGGTTGAGACCCTAAAATGGCCTTCGTACCTTTACCTTTTCAAAAAAGATCTTTGATTCCTATTTACGGGGAAGAGGTGCGCCTATTGAGATCTAGGTCTTCCTCCTTCTGCTCTTCCTCATCCTATCTCTTTGCCAGCCTCTTGATCTTTGCAAGTCTCTTGATCCTTCAAAGCCTCTCTGCAGCCTTCATGAATATTGTGTATGTTTCTTAGAGAGGATTCTCTAAGGGTTAATCCTTCTGAATTCCCTTCTTGTTCTTAACTTAATTGAGAATCTTTCTTTTTGTGTTATTTATTAGAAGCTCAATGTTTGTAACAAGTGGTATCAGAGTCAAGTTCCGGTTTCTTTTGGAATTGTGGTCCTCGAGTGGTCACAAACTAAAAAAGTTAGAATTCTAGTCAAAGCTCAGATATGAGAAGAATTGAAATAATCATGCAATAGGAATCTAAAGATAAATCCAGAATAGCATATTAGAGTGGACAGTACAAAGAATAGAATTTTCAGTTGCTTTTTGGGTTTTCCCTTTTTAGCAGAAGCCTTGGGGCACTCAAAAATCCTAGAATCTGGGCCAAAGCCAAGAAGCCATATTTTCACGCTGCCATGGCTGATGAGGAGGCCAATGAAGATTATGAGGGCTGGGCCCAATTCAACATGGATGATGTGCAACAATAATGGGAGAATTTGCCAAATCCTATTGCACATGTTGAGCGGCAACCCTTGCCTCATATTGAGCAGAAAAGAGTTCCTATTGGAGCCGAGGACATAGAAGCACATATTGGCCTTGGTTCTCATATGGAGCAGCATACACCTACTTTTGGAACTAGGAACATAGAAGCACATGCTGGCCTTGGCCCTTGTATAGGATGCACACAGGTTGCAGACTCACAGGACCCTTTGCATATCCACTCTCAAGGCCACCACTGGCGGGTTTTCCCTTTTTAGCAGAAGCCTTGGGGCACTCAAAAATCCTAGAATCTGGGCCAGAGCCAAGAAAATAGATATGAAAAGCCATGTTTTCACGCTGCCATGGCTGATGAGGAGGCCAATGAAGATTATGAGGGCTGGGCCCAATTCAACATGGATGATGTGCAACAAAAATGGGAGAATTTGCCAAATCCTATTGCACATGTTGAGCGACAACCCTTGCCTCATATTGAGCAGCAAAGAGTTCCTATTGGAGCCGAGGACATAGAAGCACATATTGGCCTTGGTTCTCATATGGAGTAGCATACACCTACTTTTCGAACTAGGAACATATAAGCACATGCTGGCCTTGGCCCTTGTATAGGATGCACACAGCTCACAGGACCCTTTGCATATCCACTCTCAAGACCACCACTGGCAAGTGTAAGGCCATCACAAATATGTATGAGACAATCACAAGGAATTAGGCAAAGGAAGAGGGGTGTTGCTCCTGATCTTGGAGGAAAGGTGCACATCTCTAGTGATGGCTTCTTCCAGGCACTAGCAGCTAAGAAGGCTAGGAGGGCTGAGGCAAGAAGGTTGAGGGATGAGCAGCTTGCAATTAGGAAGGTTGAGGCTGCAAGGAGGAAAGTTGAGAGAGATGAAGCTGCAAAGAGAGCACAGTAGAATAGGAAAGAGAGGGAGAACAAGCCAGGGATTTCACCATTAACACCCGTATAAAAGCATGAGCATGATTTGTTGGGGTTTTTATCCGCATACGATCGAAAAAAAAATGGCTTCACCACCATTTTTCCGTAGGTGGTCTTGAAGGGGGGAGTCTGGCGGGAACTCCTTACCTGTTTGATGCGGTCGGGATTATTAAAGATCTGAGGTTCTAGAGATTCGACTAGTAATAGTATTCACAAGCTTTATCCGGCATTAGGAAGTAGATTTTTCAAAAGCTTCCGGTTCTTTCCTTTCTTCATTTGATTTTTAAAGTTTTAGGTCTTCAGGAGCATCACCATAATGCTTTTAAGACTTTATCTACCTTTTTTGGCCTATATCTGTTCAAGACTCTGCTCGAGACTCTGCTCAATGTTTGCACAAACAAAGAAAGACCACATCTGCATTTGGTTTTTTCGCCCTTTCAAATATTAGTCGTTCTCTCTTCATAGTCCTCATCTTCATCATTTTGTCTTTGTGTCTTCATTCTTTTGTATCATTTGGTTTCTTAGTTTTAATCAGAGAGTTATTGTTTTATCATTTGTGCTTTCATGCAGAGGGATTGATCACAGGACATAGATATGCGACAATAGCAGGGGTTGTAACTTCTCTTTCAGTGGTATGTGTAGTAGTCGATATTTTAGAAAATGTGATTAGCTCAAGAGTTCCTTTGATAATTCTATCTTGTCGTGTTGCAAATTTCATCGGTCGATGTTGTTTGGAAATATTTGACGTGATAGGCATATGCTGCAGCTCGATTTACAAAGTAGCTCACTATCTGCATCAAACTGGACATTTACGACCTGTTATAGGATTTCGCTTGCTTCCAGTGGGTTGCTTGTCTTCTCTCTTCATTATTTTTATTTTCAACAAGTCTAGGTGTTTACAGCATTTTTCTTTCCAGGAACTTGGGCCTCGGAAGATGTATATGAGTAAATCACTATTTTCTTTTTTCTTTATTTCCTTTCTCCTGGTCATGGAATGCCTCAGAAGTGTTTAGATCCATATTTCTGGATTCTCGTTTTTTTTTACTTGTCATATTGTAATGTTAAAGCATTCATTAGTTCAGCTTTTATATTGATGCACTGGCAATGCTAAAGCCTGACCTCATGTTCCTATATCCTGTAGCACAAATCAACATCAGAAGTGCTCTACTTACTGTATGATGCAATACCAGCATGTGTTGCACATGAAAGACAATTAGACATCTTCTGTAAGCCCGTTGTATATCATTGCAACCAACCTTCTTCCTTTTTTTTTTTTTTTTTTTTTAGGGCAAGGTTGTTTTTTCTATTCATCAG
>JAANSK020252063.1:0-13157 GCA_011763485.2 Isoetes engelmannii
CATTCTCCATACATTTCTACCAGCAAGTTGCTCAGGTATAAGCAATCTTCCTGGTTAGCACTCACGATTGCAGCATGAATATATTTTCCAGTGGATATTCTTTTTGTTTTAGAACACCATTTAACATATTTATCAACTGATGGCTTACTAAATTCAGGTGTATGATTCGTTTTCCGTGCAGGTAACGCGACAACAGCATTTTCGTGTGGAGTTTTTTCAAAATCACGTGTTTCGAAAAGATGTGCATATAGAGATAAGCATGCTTCGAATGCAAGGAAGGCCATACCTGGAGGAAAAGCGGCATCGCATGCATTGTTCGTCGTCAGTATCTGGGAATGCGCCGAGGGTTTATTAGGGCTGACGTAATATGCCATGTCAGCGCCACGTTAACGAGACGTGGACAGTCCCAAAATGCGCCTTTTCATTTGTGACACTAGAGGCTTGTGTCCCTTCATTGTGGAGCAAAAGCATGGCGAGAGCGCAAGAGAGTGGGGCAAGGGCACAAGGCACCCTTCAAAGGCTATGGGACAAACCTCCAGATGCAAAGCACCTTATTGGATTGATCACGCTTATAATGTTCGCCATCTTCGTCCTCGGCTTTGGAGGCCTCTTTGTTGCCCTCATTGCACTTGTAGTCGGGACCCCTCTCTTGCTCCTCTATAGCCCCGTTCTGGTGCCTGCCTGGATTGTGCTTTTCTTTGTGGCATCTGGTGTCCTCTCGTTCTCTGGTATCTCTATTGCTACATTGTCCCTTGGTGCCTGGACCTATAAGTATATTCAGGGTCGCCGCCCTATTGGATCGGATCGCGTCGAGGCTGCTGCTCATCAATTGCAAGACGCCGCCATCCATGCCAAGGAACGTGCCATCGATGTTGCTTCTCATGTCAAGGAGGACTTGAATAACTATATGGAGCACAAGAGAGCCTAGACTTGTCCTTGATTGTAAGGGAAAAAAGTTATTTACACTTTTTAATAGATAGGTTGGTATGGTTGGCTACGAGTATCCCATGCTCTTGAATTCACTATGGACATTTTGAATCTTTCTAATGGGCTTCAATCTTGTAGCGAAATAGACAAATCAATGGATAATTGTAATGTTCATCTCATAAAATTTCTTATAGTTCCATACTTTTGTTCTCAATGATAGAAGTTAAGTCAATTAATAGAAGAACTTAGAATGCATAGTCTAAGACTTATTAGGGGAAACCTCCTTATGTTTCCAAATTTGAAGGATGTGCAACATATTCTAACTGAGGATAGGGCTCAAAGGGCTTCATATTTGTGTGCATCTCAGCTTGACATCTCGGAATCATACTACCACACCAAATTAGTGCATAAAGAGAGGAAAAAAAAATCATTAAAATGACAGGCGTTGAATGGGGAGGATGGTTTGTTCATTCCCTTTAAAAAAAGTAAATTGCATCAATTTTTTCAACATATTGGTTTAAAGGGCTATCCATAAAATATTATTCTATATCGGTATAAGTTCTAACACCTTATGATTCACACTCAAATGGGTATATTCAAGTACTCAAATCACCTAAGGCATGGAATAAGTATTAACAAGGTGTTGTCGCACATGGGGTTGCCCTCTTAGAATTTTAATGAAGGCATCAAAAAGAAAATGACAACCTTTATATATTTCAATGGAGCCGCATTAGATTTGGCCGAAACCATATATGTAAAACATGCAAGCCACAAGTCATTTCTGTAATATATGTAAAACATGCAAGCCACAAGCCATTTCTGTAGTAGCCAATGGACGCTGACTTGATGAAGCAAAAACCATCCCTTTCTTGGGAACCAAAAATAGATGGATAGAAGCTCCACGTTTTTTCCAGAGTAGACTATTCAAATAAAACAAGAAAATCCAAAATTTACAGAACTTGATCAATGACTATTTTATGCATTAGCGAATTCGCTTCAACCTCAGTAACATGGGAGAGAACAAGGAACTTCCAAAAGAAGGCAAGGACATGACACTATATAGAATGCAGAAAGAGTGAGATATTAATTCTTGCATGCAAATTCGGACTTAACCTACTAAATCAGGTAGATGGAATGATAATGGTTGGAAGTGAGGTTGATGCAGAATACACAAGATGTGGTTGTGACTGTGAAGATGGTAAATACCAAACTTCAGTAGAGTTTTCTTGCTACTTAAAGGGGTACCTTATAGTTGTTAATATTAAAGACTTGGTTATCCGTTCTGTGCATATTGATATCGCCTCATCAAGATTCACATGGCAGACATACTATTGTAGGTAAATCACACAATACGATTGACTTCTTAATCTAGTTTGGTTTCAAGAACAAATAACCTTAACAAAACCATTAATTCTCGGTCATCCTTACAATCTTTACTCTTGCCAAACATGCGATGCCAAATTTTGGCTTTGAAGAAATATAAACAAAGATGAGTTGATTCATATAAAATCAAAAACAGTGACAGAAATGTTTTATATGAGTATGTAACTACTGCTAAGAAACAGAGCCAGCATTGTTTTACAACTATAACATCTTCCTAAATTAGTGAGAAAAAAAAAATCCTTCTTAAATTTTGGTAGTAACTCCAGCTACTTCCTGATTACATGTACCCAAGATAAATAAGGCAATTTCCATTTCATGCTGAAAGTTTATGATTCTCCATAGTAAACAGATCCACATCTGCTAATATTATACAGTTCCAGCTAAAGTAAAGCTCTGTATCTCAATTTTGTATGAAATTGTTACTGAATCAGATGTAATATTTCATAGTTATAAACGAACCACAACCTTGCCGGTTAAATTATGACCTTTTTATCCTTCACAGCATTAGCTATCTGTTTCTTTACTTTTGTTCACGGCTAAGGAATAAAAAGGTGTATCACAACATTACTTCTGGCAATGTTAATTTATTCATTCTTATTGCAACTGGCAATGTTAATTTTTATTGCAAGTTGTATCTCCTATAGAGAGGTAAAGAAGTAGAAACGCAGATAAAAAATGACTGACTTGGTTCAAGAAGTCATGAAATCTATGCTGCTTGAAGTACAAATTCTTAATGCATCTTCTAAGTGGTAGTTGGCGGCACTGCATTTTCAAATGCTCTTCAATTGACAGTAGAAGCGTTAAATAACATACCGGTTTGTCAATAAACTGCGTAAAATCTTGAAAGAGCTAAAATAGTTGCTCCCTACTTTTGAAGCGGCATTCGGGCTCCAGAATAAGAGGCAGCAATGGCTTCTAAACTGCTTCTTACGCATACACCATATCATGAATAAGTGGTCGAATGCCATCACAAATAAGAGAAATATGCATGATCTCCACTGATTGCATGCAAACTGCTACTTCAGAGGATATGCCTTCTAGATCAAAATAGACCATGCTAGCTCGTTTTGAGTTCATATATGACTCCTCTTACCATATCGAAATAGAAAGAAGAGAGGGTCCAACATCTTCTTCTTCTTTTTAATCTTATCTCTAACCATTGAATTGGTATCTTTGGCACATATTTTATCTCTTCCTTCGATCGGCACCTTTGATTTGGTATTGGCATATTCTCATTTCCTCCCTCTCTGTCCTAGAGTCTGCCTTTCGGGCAACCCAAAAAAAGACCCCTTATGATTTGTGCAAGGCAATCATCTGGCCTAGGTAAGTCCATGCTCCAAGCTCCAAGTGTCTCCAAGCTCCAAACCCTCTCCAGAGATCTAATAATTTGCGGCCAAGCGTCTCCAAGCTCCAGCTCCAAGCCTCTCTGCCGATTCAAATCTGTGCTTTCCATTTGTGTCTTTTTATTGCAGACCTGCAAAGCCGGAGAGCAAAACCGGAAAATCTCCAGCCTCCAAGTTGAAATTTGTGCTTTCCATCTGTGATACCAATCTATGCAAATTCGAATTTGTGCTTTCCATTTGTGTGTTTTGTTGCAGACCTGCAAAGCCGAAAATTTCTAGCCTCCAAATTCAAATATGTGCTTTCCATCTGTGCAAATTCAAATCTGTGCTTTTTAGTTGTGTTTTTTGTTGCAGTATCTTCCTTGATCCATGGATTCTTCGTTCATCCTTACATGTTGCAAATGTGCTTGTTGGATTCGAAATGAAGACTATGATTCATATTTTCAGCTTGTTACTCTGAAAAACTAGATGAGAAAACTAGTCGAACATCCTGCCTTGTTTCCTCTGTTGGATGAAGCGTCTTGCTCTTTGCCTTGCTTGCCTTTTTCATCTCTACATTGCTCTTTTTCTGATTCTAACAATGGGCAGATCGGGCTAACAATGGGCAGATCGGAATAGAACTTCACTTTGCCAAAAAGATGAAAGGGGAGGCCATGGATTGAGCAAGAACCTGCAAGAGAAAGCACAAAAGAGAAGCACAAAAGGTGTTTCTTGAATTTGAATTTCACTCACATGTGTTTCTTGAAATTTGAATTAGGGTCATGTATAGGAACGTATAGGGTTAAATAAATCTTGGATGTTATTGTATGTTGAATTTACTATAAGTTGTTAGGGTCATGTATAGGGTCATGTCTCAAGGTATAGAAGTCTTGAAAGTCTAGGTTTATGTATAGTGAACATAATTACCGAAAACCGCCGTTTTCGCCTTTTTTTTTGACATTTTTTACTTTTTTACCCTAAGCCGTATTCAAATGCGAAAACGGCTCTCTAAAAAACGTGATGCAAAAAATGCTGAAGTGGCATTTTTCTTGGCCCTTTTAAAAAAAAAAACGCCCGTTTTGTGTCACACAGTTTTTTTGTTTTTTCGGTCGTCCACGAATTTGTGGACGACATTTAGGGAAAATTTGGAGCCCCCGTTTTTGGAGTTCACGGTCGGATCTATGTGCAGCAGCCTCGACCTGACTCTTGGAGCAGCCGACTCAGCACTCAGGTTTCAACAAGTTTCGGTTCAATCAGGTTGCTGCAAAGTAAAGCAAAGCAACCATTCTGGTTTGATTCATCCATTCCAACGAAGCAAAGGGCAACCAGGTATTTCTCTTTTTCTATATGCATCAATATGTCCATTATCTATCAATACATTTCGTTTCTTGATCTGTAAGTTTCATTTCTTACATTTAATCTATCTATCTGTGTGTTTTGTTTCTTCGTATGTTTAGTTCTGAAGCGTTTCGGTGTTCTGTAGCAACATTTGGATTATGTATAAACAACAAATTATGACTTTTGCATGAAATTAGTTTCGCTATTATTCCTTTTATTGAATGAAAACAGCATCAGATTCATGTCTGTATATTGTTTGCATTGTCTGGGCATTGTCTAAAGCATTTTGCAGCAATTGGATGTCATCTATTTGATGCAAGTATATGTCGTCGAGTTAGTTTTGTATTCTATCTTATTCTTTACAGTCTGATACACCTCATATTAGGCAGCAAGCATACAAGGTACCAAGTTCTCCTCCCCTTTGTATTTTTTTTTGCTTCATGGAGTTGGTTTAGCCGGAAAATGGACGTCGAATACAAGCTCAGACTTTATCAAGATAGTTGACATGGAAGTCTACATGATAAGTATTTTCTGAATATGCTTTCTGGAATCAAGTTTAAGAACCAAAAATAGATCTGCGCCATTTAATCCTTTTATACAAGACATCTCATCTTTTAAATGTTCATATAAGAGTGGCTGACAATAAGCAGTCCACATCTTCATTCATATTGTTGTTAATTTACGTGACCATTTAATATCTTGTGTCCTAAATGGAACATGTCCTACTGCTGAGTATCCGACTCCTATGGCATTCTAATATGCTACGACTTAAGGTTTAATCTAAAAGTATGCATTGTAAACACAGTTTTGTGACAATGTTTTTAGATCTGAAACAAATTGATCAATCTGCTACTCTTATAAGTATTCTATTATATCTGAAAGTTGGTTCATTGGTCATGTACATCTTCTTTTGACATGATATGACAGAATTTAAAAGCTTGGCATGTGAGTTCCATATTTTTTATTGTTCTTAAATCAATCAACTTGTTATGTTATCTTGATACTCTACTCCAAGATGGCTATGTTAGACTGGTATGCTTGAATTGAATATCCATATGGAAGTTACACCATCAAATTCATCTCTATATATTGTTTGCTTTGTCTATAGCATTTTGCAGAATTGGATTTTGTCTATTTGATGCAAGTATAAACCATCAAATTAGTTGATGTATTTCATCTTATTAGGTACAGTTGATACACCTCATAATGATACAACTCATACTAGGCAGCAAGCATTTAGACACACATGATTTTTTTGGGCTTTTTTTTTTTTTTTTCTCTGCGTTTTCGTTTTCGTTTTCAATTCCAACTTGCCGTTTTCATTCTGTTTTCGCTTTCGGACCCTATTAGGGAAGTCTAAGGTTATCTATAGGGAAGCCTAGGGTCGTATAAGGTCACGTATAGGGTTAAATAGATCTTGGAAGTATAGTGTCTAGAAATTGTTTTTAATGTTTATGAAATTGGATAAGTTTTTATAAGTTGATAAAGTATCCTACTTTTAGGTTGACCTTAGATATATGAATCGAGAAATGCAGCTCAGGCCGTTAAAAAACCAACTCTTTCTTGAAAGATCTAGGTTTGCATATGCTATGAGCTGCCTTTCTCGACTCGTGGGCTGAGAAAGACCTTTTTTTGGCTAAAGTCTGCATTTCTCAACTCGCGATTCGAGAAACACAGCTTAGAGAAAAAAAAAACTTGAAAAAAATCCCACAAATTTTTTTTTTTCACTTTGAGGTGCCTTTCTCGACGCGAGTCGAGAAAGGCCTAAATGACCTGCTTCTCGACTCATAAGTCGAGAAAGGCCCTCAAGACCTACATTTTTCACTCAGAGGTATCTTTCTTGACTCGCGAGTCGAGAAAGGCCCAAATGACTTAATGGCCTTCAAAATTTGTTCCTACTTTCTTTTTCTTGTCTATAACATCACTTGACTAACTTGATTATGTGCGTTATAGTCCTTATCTTGACTAGATTACATAGATTACATGATCGAGAGCAATTGAAAAACTCGTTCATTGATGAATGGAGACGAGACGAGGGTGGTAACATCAGTTGGATAGGTCGAACCCTAGCCAATGAAGCACCTCAACGTACAGGTTTTTTATCATTTACCGTTGCTCCTCAGGTGGCTTGGAGCAGGCCGAAGGGGCTAGACATGTTGTTCCCATTAGTTGGTCAATGTTTGAATTGGATATAGTAGCTGTGACAGGCAGGCCTCCATGGTCTCTACTCCCATGGTAAAATAGATTGTAATGATATTATTTATGAGTAAAAATACATTGAATACAACATTTTGTTGGAGAAAGGAAGCTATTTCATTGTTTTTAGATGTGTTCTTCAGTTTCTCCGATCGGGATCCATGCAATACAACAGTGTTGAACCATTTTAAGAAGAGATGTTGATGGCAAATACATATAGTGTTTGTACTAGTATAACTGTTAATCTCTGGTGTACCCATGCAATACAACACCGTTGAAATAAATTAATCATTGTTGACGGATCTCAATTTTCTAACAAAAAACTTGAAAACGACGTCACTAAGTGAATTCGCACGTCCTTTTCGGTCAATTTAAACTAGTGTTCGGAAAAAGTGGGAATGACATGTGTCCCACTTTTTCCAAATGGGTCTTAACCATGTTTTTTCCTTTCAAGTTGCACTTACCCAATGGTTCAGAGATGGATATTATGTTCCTTGAGGCACTTGCTTTTAACCAATACTGCAGACCTCTTGCACCTCAATGCTTGGCTCTTGCATCTGTTGCTCCTAGTGCCGTTGTTGCTCCCTCCACGCCCATGATGTCACCCAGCCGCATATGGATCCTTCCACTGCTGGCCTAGGCGCAATATCTTCGTCACCTGTTCTTGACGAACGTACGCAAAAATTGGCAGAGATTCAAAAGAGACGAGCAAGGAGAAGAGGCTCGTAGTCAGTACATGGATATTGATCGTCGAGATGTCCATCCTTTGCCTAAACATCCACCTGCTTTTCATCAACCCCGCAAGCTGGCCAAGGACCTTAACTCTACAGTGTCTCAACATCCGCCGCAACAGGATTTGAGGGTTACTTCTCCGCCCATCAGCCCCCATCGTGGTCGTTTTCCACTTCAATGGGCTGATATGGTTGAAAAGGCCGAGGTGCTGCATCAAGTAGAGAAGACTCTCATAAGCACCGGTACACGATCCAATCACTTTAGAAGAGCAATGCGGTTAGTTTTATGGAATGTTCAGGGGTGTCTTCTTCCCCCCTTAAGAGGAGTCGAATATCTTTTTATCTTTCTAAGCTAGATGCGCAGTTTGTATGTCTGTAAAAACACAAATGCCACAAGGGAGATGTGACAAAGCTTGTGAATATGATCAGCCCTTGCTTTAATGTGGTGATTGCAGCAACTGACTCAGCTAGTACAGGAGTTGTTATAGCTTGGCAACCTTCACTGTCAGTCACTTTTACTGCGGTGGTTTGGCATGTGGGCTTTTATTTTGTGGCAGGAACACGAAGTCCGGTATGGGTTTATCAATGTATATACGCATAACAGGCCTCATCAGAGAGCTTCTTTGTGGGCATCCTTACGGTCCAAGATGCTTAGTATAGGTCAGGGGATTTCATAGATCCTTGTAGGGGACTTTAACATGGTTCAAGTGGAAGAGGATCGACTAGGAGCCACCTATATTGTTGTGTCTGGATTTGAGCGTCAGCAATGGCACCGTCTTCTTCATGACTGCAACCTCTTAGAGCTAAATGGAGAAGGTGCTTTCACATGGTGCAATTGTTAGATCGATGGGGGTCGTGCAAGTTCTCGTTTGGATAGGGCTTACTGGAATGCAGAGGTAGTTGTGGCATTTCCAAGTCTTTATCGGTTCTGCCTTCGTGACAACTCAGTTTTAGACCATCATCCCCAACTCGTTTCAAGAGGAACCTTTGATGCAACGACGCTCTAGATGTACGTGTTTTCGCTTGAACGTAAGGTTCTTCAAGGATGTTGACTTCCAAGAGCCTTGCAGAGGCATTTAAACAGTTGCCTTTCAACCGATGTCGTGACATGGCCGGCATAGTGAATGCTTTCGTAGCTGTCAAACATTTTACCAAACAGTGGGGCCGTCAAACTGCAGCAGCAGATCGTGCTTTACTGGATGCTTTGTACCAAGATCTTCTCCTCTCTCGGCAGGACCTTCTCCCAGGGGTCCATGAATGCGATATATTGGTACAGATTCAAGCTCTAGAGGAGGAACAGATTTAACATGCAAAGACTAAAGCAGGTTTGCAGTGGTTTCGCGATGGAGATCGTTGTACAGGGTTCTTTTTTCGATTAGCTAAGAGGTATCATATGGCATCAGCTATGTCTTCATTATGTCTATCAGATGGCTCAATACTTTCACAGCTGGCGGACGTCAAGCAATATCTGCATGATCACTTCTGAACATTTTTGCTGAGAGACATCTTCCATTTCAATGAGTAATGCGAGAAGCAGTTTTGTCTAGGATTTCTCCCATCATTTCTGAAGAGCAACGCCTATCAATAGAGGCAGCTATAACTGCGGCTGATCTTGGTTCGACAGTTTTTGAACTTAAAGAGGGGAAGTGCCTAGGATTGGATGGTATATCAGTTGAGTTCTTTCAGAAACATTGGGAGTGGTTGGAGCAAGATGTATTTGATGCTTTTTACGACTTTCGTCGTTCTACTGCCTTGGACAAATTTTAAATACAGGTGCCATCTCATTGATCCCCAAGATCAAAGATCTCTAGGTATTTCAGATTGGCGTCCAATCATGCTATTATCATCGGTATATAAAATATTTGCCACGGCATATGCAGAGAGGGTGAAGGACATCTTACCTGCATCCATTTCTACAACTCAATCAGGATTTCTCCCCGAAAGATGCATTCTTAATAATATGGCTGCTGCATGAAGGAATCTATTGGGCCTATCAGCAACTTCATCCTGTTGTGTATCCCAAACTTGATTTTGCAAAGGCATATGACATTGTTAGTTGAGAGTTCATGCGCTTATGTATACTTAGACTAGGATTCAGACAAAAGTTCACGTCAGATGTCATGAATTGCATGTCTCTGCTCGAGCTATCATTCTCTTTCACAGCGCCCCATTAGATGTTTTTCCACTTGGTCGTGGTATTCGTCAGGGCTACCCTTTAGCATCGCTCCTTTTCATAATTGTTGTAGAGAGTTTGTCACAGTTATTTGTAGCTGGAACTGCCGAGGGGCTCCTTCAAGGTCTCACTATGGAGGATGATACACATGAAGTCTGTAATCAATATACAGATGATACGTTCCTCTTTTTGGTTGCAAATCCTGAAAATCTTGAGGTTGCAGAACTGCTCTGAGACACATTCTCACTAGCTTCTGGTGTACTGGTGGGTTGGCAAAAATGTACGACCTTATGAACGTTGGACACTCCAATTCTGGCATGTGTTCATGATTACCCATGGAAGCTTCTCGCTCATGGACAGGCCACCAAGCTGCTTGGAATTCCAGTTGGTATTCATGTTAATGCAGGAGTAGCATGGGATGAAATTATCAGGGGTTTGGAAAAACACTTGTTTTGGTGGTCAACTGCAAAGTTATCTCTTGCTGGTCATATTACAGTAGCCAGATTACTTCTTAGTAGTACCCACGTCTATATGACCTCCTTGTTGTTAGCCCCACATGTCAAAGTACATGAGCTCATTGCAATAGTCATAAACTTCATTTGGAGATGCTATTACAATATTTAGCATTCCATGTAGCATGTACCATCTAGTAATGATGGATTTATTTTTGCTATAAAGGTAGTGGCTTTGGATAATTCAACAATTATCCTCCATACCTGAAGTTTAACAACAATCTAGACACCATTTTCCAGAATAACTCAAAAAACAAACTTCTAATACTACAAAGCGCTCGCAACAGAAACATGTAGCTTACATCTAGTTTTGGCCTCTAAATAGATATGGTTAACAGATACTTTAGGCAACACTCTCTTTCTAGCAAAATGCTGCCAAATGTAGATTCCATAAATGGCATAGATAAAATAACACTTTGCTATGCACAAACCATCTGGCTTTTCCAAGAAAATGTGTTACAGAATTGCCATTCCAGAGGAGACTCCATTACATGATAAAAAATGGCTTCATTCTAAAGCAGACTCTTAGCGCACTTTATATGTAAAAATGATTCAACTAACTGCCCACTGACACTGCATAACTGAGTCATCGCACATGCACAGCATGTGAATTCTTACATTAGACGTTGTCTTTGTTATCTTCATCCCCGTCCAAACTTTCCCATAAATCATAATCAGAGTCAGTACCCTTTAGATTCTTGTGCATCTTGCTCCTGTTCTTGCCTTTATCTGCTTTGATTCTAGTAAAACACAGTCTGGTCGCTTGGCAAAATGACAATGAACATTGTGAAATGGTACATCTGAAGCAAAAAAAGTTGAAGCAGATGGCAACACCAAAGTTGAAGGCTGGGAGGTACATGGCAATAAATGACCATTCCTTTGCAATATATGTCTTTGAATCTTTTTTCTGGTAGTGGCTATGGCGTGGTCGCACACAGCACAGTCAAGATCATAAGTAAAAAATGCAGGGACACTTTTTATGGAAAAAATGACCGAGAGTCTCTGATATGGGAAACAATGCAGAGACTCTTTAAGGAAAAATAACGAGACTCTCTTATTTGGGGTCGGAAAAGGATTCATGATGCGGGCTGCATGTTTTGGATTGTTATTCTATATGGATCTCCTTGAAGATAAGCCATAAGGGCTACTCTGTGAATCAAGAACTTCATATGTCGCAGCCTCATTCCGAGCATTTACCATGCCCAAGAATCCGACATCCTCTTCTGCAAGAGCCCTAAATCGCGGAAAAAATGGTAGAGAAGCACCATTGGGAGGTTGCCTTTTAAAAACCGTAGGGTAAAATGACTATTTGGTGACTATCGGGTGACTATCTTGTGGATCTCAAAACTTTATAGTGTTAAAAAAGCAAAAAACCTTTGGCTTTGTACTATAAAAACATCAAAAACTTTTTCACCACCGAGAAAAGAACTAGTAATTGTAGCCGTTAGATTATTAGATATGCTAGAATATACCTCAGGATGCCCAAAACCCAACCTCTCCCTAACGAATTGCCCCTTATAGGGGGCAGTCCAAAAATATAAAATAATATAAAAGAATGTTGAAAATTGAAATGATAATCGAAATGGAACTCAGGACCAGAGCTGTGGTTCATACCTAGGTGTACTACAACAAACCTTGCAAATAGCTATGTCATATTCAACCATTGGATGCAAATAATAGACCATCAAAACCATTGGAAACATTGAATACACAATTTTGAAAGCCCAGAGCAATAAACCCTTGTGAATCAAACAAATGTTGTAACATTCCTTAACCACCCCGGCCTAACCAACTGGCCAAAACATCCGGATGTTTATGGGAAATCCATCCCACTCTCTTATGGTGGTATCAGGAAACTGATATGAAACACAAAAGAAAACACAAATTCAGATTAGTTACCTCCGTTAATGAGAACTCCTCAACCCTGCATCATAGCAAACGGATTAGAATCAAAAGGTTTGCAAGGAGGTAGCTCACCACCCAACCGGGTCCTTCAGGAAATCGTTATCCTGAATGCCGAGAATCCGTTATCTCAGCCTGTTATGCACTTGGGAAGATCTGGAGACAAGGTTTAAGAAGGCTCGGAATTTGGAAGGTCGGAACGGGCATCTCAGCAATGCAGTCCAGTTCGACCCACGGCCACTCTTTCGGCCATATCTCGCGAACCGCAGGGAATTTACCCACGGCCACTCTTTCGGCCATATCTCGCGAACCGCAGGGAATTTGAGGATGAGCGAAACCAATCCGGAAACTAGACTATGGTAGCTTTTCAGCAAGCCCTGACACGCTATAATCCGACTTATATTTGCGGAGATATACCCATCTGAAGTTGGCCTTTCAGAAATTGTTATTTTTAGACTGGGATGTTTTCTAAGCAATAAACTTCACTTTTTATACAAGGATAAGAAATAAGGTTTGAGCCATATTAGGGCTATACCAAGGTTATAGGGAATGCATAACAGTGGACCACACCCCCAGCTACGGAAAACCATCATATCAGAAATGCCACACCAAGATCTACTAGAGCGATCTCTCATGGGTCCGTTACAATCTCTCCCCCCCCTCCCCCCCCCCT
>JAANSK020252074.1:0-13157 GCA_011763485.2 Isoetes engelmannii
TTGGTATTTTGCTTTTGCAATTTGATGAAGTTTAATATTTGAATTTATTCAATATTTGAAAGCATTCATGGAAGTCCCACAAGCTTTTATCTATTTTTTCTCAAGTAATGGAGAGGGAATAGAGTGTCATACCAAGACAGAAGAGCGAGGGTGCCACTGACGTGGATGGGACTTGGTACCCTAATATGATGGAAAAATTTGATGTTAGGAGTTTTTTAGTGTTTGTTTTTTTTGGAAGACTTCTAGAGATGTTTTTGAACGATTGAAGTCATTTGGACATTGATCTTTGTTAAGTTGCAATGCCATTTTTATGAACTAATCATTGGTGAAGACATTAAAGATCCAACTTTGAATAAATTCATCGGGACGATGAATGCTGTTGAGGGGGAATAATGTAGTGTGTTTTATTTACATGTCCGATTCTGGACATTTTGCACTAAATTGTGATATTTGATATATGTTTGATGATTTATTTGTTGAAGTTGGAGAAGATACCATATTTATTGGGTGTTTTATGATGTGGGCACTGTATTCAGGCTTGAAGGAGTATTAAAGCCTTTTTAATGGTTGGAGTTGATGAAGTGGCATGATCTCAAAGGTCATGTTGGTTATTGCAGATCTAACGGTGGAGATTTATCAGAGATGAATGGTCAAGATTTGTTATGTAAGTTTTAAGAGGAGGGGATGTGTTTCCTCATGGTCTCTCTCACTCTTGTTCCTCAAGGAGATTATTGAAAAGGAGTGTTGTATTCCATAGAAGAAATAAATAAAAATGATGAGGATGAACCACCTGATTTACCAGCAATTGTATGTGATGGTGTATTCTCTTCTTTAGTTTCTTGAGTATCCATCTTCAACTTGTGCTTTGAGTTCTTGCTAGTAGAGTGTGGGTGCAACCCAATGCATATATCTTGCATCCTGCTCAGCCTGAGATTCCTTTGTTCCTGTTGGATTACAATATTTGGTAAAGTTTGCTCATAATTCTAGAACTTCGGAATCATCAATCAACTCTGGCTCACTTAATCTCCCAAATTGAGGTAAGTTCTTTCCTTGATAAGGCTTTAAGAATGAAACATTCACGACTGCATGCATTTTCCAACCTTGAGGCAATCTCAGTCGATATGCATCCTCATTGACCATTTTAATAACTTGAAAAGGTCCATGGAAACGGGGTGCCAATTTAAGATCTTTCTTGTGCGCATCTATCTTAAAATGGCCCTTATGGATCCTCATCCATATCCAATCTCCTTCAGGAAGGAGATTGGAGAAGGATGAGGATTCATAAGGGCCATTTTAAGTGTGCATCTTTCTTAAAATGGCCCTTATGGATCCTCATCCATATCCAATCTCCTTCAGAAAGTGGATATGGATGAGGATCCATAAGGGCCATTTTAAAAAAGATGCGCACAAGAAAGATCTTAAATTGGCACCCCGTTTCCATGGACCTTTTCAAGTTATTAAAGTGGTCAATGAGGATGCATATCGACTGAGATTGCCTCAAGGTTGGAAAATGCATGCAGTAGTGAATGTTTAATTCTTAAAGCCTTATCAAGGAAAGGACTTACCTCAATTTGGGAGGTTAAGTAAGCCAGAGTTGATTGATGATTCCGAAGTTCTAGAATTATGAGCAAACTTTACTAAATATTGTCTTGAACCACTAGTGCACTAGTGGTTCAAGACAATATTTGGTAAAGTTTGCTCATAAACCTTTGGAGGACGCTTTATGGGTGCATGGCAATTTATTTATTAGAGGCCTATCCGGATATTGTGCAAGAGTATAAGAACCGGAAGGCAAGGGAAGCTGAGGGACAAAGAGATGTCCAAGAACAAGCTTCTACTAGCCGGCCTAAGAGAGGGCCAAGGAAAGATTATGCTAGAATGGCTAAAGGCATTTAAAAGAACTCTTTTGTAGCAGAGGACTGCTGCAATCTCAAGAGGGAGGGAATGATTTATGCTAAAGTCGTGGCATGGATCTTTGGGCCTTTTGTCCAAAAGGGGATATGTTCCTTTAGTGGCAAAGGGTGGCAAGCTATATAGTTGCTCGGGGGAGAGCTCAAGCACAGTTGTGTTTTGGCTGTGAGCTCATTGTTGGGTGGAGAAATAGCTTGCCACGTCACGTGTTCATTTCAGTTGCAGTTCAGCAGTTGCAGCGGCAATTTCGCATGCTCATGTGAACGCTTCGTTAGCCCGCTTCCACTCAAATGTATGTCATGGCGTAATGGTCAATAGGTATGCCATGGGCCAATGGTTTAAGACAAAACAAGGATGGTTGAGTCAGCAAGTGGGATGTATGCTAATATGCTATCGATGAATGTTCCAAAACCCAACATTCAGTGAAAACTGTCTAACATAAACCTGTTTGAATTATACACCCAGTGTTGCTAGTTGGAGAATCAATGTTCGCTTTCTTGCTGATGAAGAAGTAGATAATGTAGCATGCGGAACCCCTAACCCGGGATGGAGGGGTGCAAAGATGAGAAGGAGATATGCGAGGTTCGATGCGATCCTTCTGCAGTTGAGGTTAGCTCTTGAAGCGCATTTCCTTGCTTTGTGACGTCTGAGTTGGTGGGTAGTATCTTAGTATTTCAATGTGGCTCTGTTGCGCTGTGAAGGTATAATTCGATCTTTGATAATGGCTACAATGAAATCGCTAAAAGCACCAACAGGCAGTAGTCACTGGGACGTCCTCAGCGTACAAGAGATACTGAACCTCTTGGATCGGATGGTAGAGCAGCCATCCATCTCAAACATAATTAGTCTCTTGCAGAAGTGCAGGAAGGAGAAAAGCCTTGAATATGCTAAGCATGTACACTCTCATATTTGTAATAATGGGCTTGAAGGCCACACCCATTTGGGCAATTTCCTTGTGCCCATGTTTGTAGAATGCGGAAGCGTGTCCGATGCACAGCAGGCATTCAATAGCTTGTCGTGTCCAAATGAGCATTCTTGGACTTCTCTCATATCAGGACATGCTGAAACTGGACAAGTAGATCATGCTTTCAACTTGTATCAAGAAATGCAAAAAGGCACCATTGATCCCAGTGGGCATACTCTTGCAGCTCTCTTGAGAGCTTGTTCTCAGGTGATAGATGTTGAAAAGGGTCAGCAGATCCATCTAGACATCAGAAGCAAAGGATTTGAAAAGGACATTTTTGTTGGCAGCATGTTGGTCGATATGTATGTGAAATGTGGACATCTCAGAGAGGCCCAGGAAATTTTTGATAAGCTGCCAGTTAAAAATGTTGTGACTTGGACCACACTAATTGGAGGGTATGCGGAACATGGATCTGGACAGGAAGCATTAAAATTTCTCGAGCAAATGCAGTTGGAAGGTGTGTCTCCAAATGCGGTTACATTTGTTTGCAGCTTAAAAGCTTGTGGCAGCATTAAGGCCATTGATAAGGGTCGACATTTGCATAGTGTGATTGTGAAAGAAGGTTTAGAAAGTGACCTCTTTATTGGGAATACATTAGTGGACATGTATGCAAAGTGTGGTTCATTTTCTGAGGCAGAAAAAGTATTTGACAAGATGCCAGTTCGTAATGTTGTGTCCTGGAATTCTCTCATTGCAGGATATGCAGAAAATGGACTTGGTCAGGAATCACTGAAATGTTTTGACCAGATGCAAGTCGATGGCATATCTCCAAATGTTGTCACATTGGTGTGTAGCCTGAAAGCCTGTGGTAGCACAAGAGACTTAGATAAGGGCCGAGCTATACATACCAAGGTAGCACAAATGGGATTGGAGAAAGATCTGTTCATTGGTACTGGTCTGGTTGACATGTATGCAAAATGTGGCTCGCTTCAAGAAGCAAGGGAAGTTTTTGATAAAATACCAGCTCAAGATGTTGTATCATGGAATGCAATAATTGCAGGATATGCAGAAAATGGATTTGGTTTTGAAGCACTGCAATGTTTTGACAAAATGCGATTGCAAAGCTTGAGTCCAGATGCTGTCACATTTTCTTGCATTTTGAAAGCTTGTGGCTTGGTGCAAGCTATTGGTAAGGGACGTGAACTACACACCAGGATTGTGGACACAGGGTTTGAACAAGGAAAATATGTTGGAGATGCATTAGTCAGTATGTATGCCAAATGTGGCTCACTTCCAGAGGCACAAGAGGCTTTCAATCGGCTTGGTGTTCATCATGAAGTCTCGTGGAACATACTGATTGCACTCCTTGTTGAGAACGAGTTTTGCCTGGAAGCTCTAGAATGTTTTCGGCAAATGCAAATAGAGGGTGTTCCTCCAGATAATATGACGTTTGTTTGTAGCTTGAAAGCCTGTGGCAGCATAGGAGGGTCTAACAGGGGCAGTGTAATACATGCAACAATTCTGCAAAAGGAACTTGAAAGGGATTTATTTAATGGTAATGGTTTGATACAAATGTATGTCAGATGTGGCGCAATTGCAGAAGCTTGTGATGTCTTTGATAGGCTCCCAGTTCGAGATGTAATGTCATGGACTTCCCTACTAGCAGGATATGCCGAGCATGGTTCTCGCCAGGAATTGCATGCATGTTTTGAGCAGATGGAACTTGAAGGCATGTCTCCAGATATTGCAACATTTTTGTGCGGTTTAAGAGCTTGTTGCACCATAGGGAACCTGGATAATGGTCGAGAAATACATGCTCAGATTGCCAAAAATATTCTTGAAACTGATGTCCGGATTGGCACTACACTGATCTGTATGTATGCCAAACATGGCCTTCTTGTGGAGGCACAAAATGCATTTGATAAGCTCCCCATTCCTGATGTTGTGTCATGGAATGCCCTTATGGCAGCTTATATCGAAAATGGATATGGTCACGAAGCAATGAAACGCTTTGAGTTGATGCAGCTGAATGGTGTCACTCCTGATGCTGCAGCATATGTTTGTGGCTTGAAAGCCTGTGGTAGCATTGGTGCACTAACAAGAGCTCAAGAGATACACGCTGAGATTGTGGAGAAGGGATTTGAGAAAGAGCCTTTTGTTGTTCATGCATTAGTTGCTACATATGCCAAATGCAGGGCACTTGCACAGGCACAGGAGGCCTTTGCGAAGCTTCCTTTTCCAGACGTGACATCTTGGACTGCACTAATTACAGCATTTAGCGAAAGTGGCTTTGGTCAGGAGGCATTCAATTGCCTTGAAGCAATGCAGTTGACGGGTGTGTATCCAGATGTTGTCATGTTTGTTTGTCTCTTGAAGGCTTGTGGCAGCATAGGAGACCTAGACAAAGGACGAGAAATCCATACCATGATTAGAGAGAGGGAATTTGAAGGGGATTTACGTGTCAGCACTGCATTGGTTGGCATGTACAGTAAGTGTGGGTCACTTGCAGGCGCACGAGAACTGTTTGACAAATTGCCAGCTCGGGATGTCATGGTTTGGACCACAATGATTGGAGGATATGCAGAACGTGGATCTGGTTTAGAGGCACTAAAGTGCTTTGAAGAGATGCAATTGAATGCTGTGTATCCAGATGCTGTTACATTTGCATATGTCTTGCAGGCTTGTGGCAATGTAGAAAACATAGCAAAAGGACAAGAAATACATGCTGAGGTCATTCAGAAAGGATATAAAGATCTTTTTATAGGCACCAATCTTATCAATATGTATGCAAAATGTGGTTTGCTTGCTGCAGCTCAAGAAACCTTTGACAAGCTGCCCACTCAAGATGCTGTATCCTGGAATGCGCTAATTGAAGGCTACGTTGAAAATGAATGTGATTTGGAAGCACTGAAGCTAGTTGGACACATGGAGCTTCAGGGAATATCTCCAAGTAGCGAAACATTTGTATATAGTTTGAAGTCTTGTGCTAGATTAGGAGCTTTAGGCATGGGTAGAGAGATGCACAGGGGGGTTGTGAATAAGGGATATGAAAATGACCTATTTGTTGCCAACACTCTGCTTTTTATGTATGCTAAATGTGGTGCACTTGCAGAGGCTAGGCAGATATTTCATAAGCTATCAGTTCGAGATGCTATAGCTTGGTCAACGTTAATTGCAGGGTATGTTGAAAATGGACTTGGTCATGATGCACTTAAATGCTTTGAGGATATGCAAATGGCTGGAATTCTTCCAGATGCTGTGACTTTTGTCTGGGGTTTGAAAGCATGTGGCAGCATTAGATCATTAGACAAAGGCCGGGAAATGCATAAGATGATTGCAGAAAAGGGATTTATGGAAGATCATTTTGTTGCAAATGCACTAGTTGATATGTATTCCAAATGTGGCGTTCTTGTAGAGGCACAGGAAATCTTTGACCAGTTGGCAGTTCGAGATGTTGTATCATGGACTGCACTAATTTCATGTTACGCTGAAAATAATTTAGGTGAAGAGGCCTTAAAACGTTTTGAACTGATGAAAAAGGATGGGATTTCACCAAATAGCCTCACATATCTTGCCTGCTTGATAGCTTGTGGCAGCATGGGAGCTCTAGACAAGGGCAGAGAAATACATAATGAGCTCAATGAAAAGGGACTCGAGAGAGATGCCTTTGTTGGTAATACTTTAGTTGACATGTATTGCAAATGTGGTTCATTAACAGAAGCGCAGTTATCATTTGAGAAGTTGAATGATAGAAGTATTGTGTCTTGGACTGCAATGATAAAAGGATATAGCATGAACGATGATGTTAACAAGGCCGTGAAATGTTTTGAGGATATGCAGAAGCAAGGGGTGAAGCCAGATGCTGTTACATTCACATGTCTTCTCACAGCATGCAGCCGTGCTGGTATGGTCGACAAGGGCCAGGAATATTTCAACTTGATGAAACAATATGGCATTGTGATAACAGAAGATCACTGTAATTGCATGGTTGACCTTCTCGCGCGGTCAGGACAGTTGCATGATGCAGAGAGATTTCTTAGAAGTGCACCTTGCCCACCTTCTAAAGAAGCATGGACATCGCTACTTGGTGCGTGTAAAAAGTTTGGGGAATTAGAATTAGGACTAAAGTGTTTCCAGCAGTTGATTAAAATCAGTCCTGGAAATGCCTCTTCTTATGGGCTTATGGGAAATCTATTCTCAAGTACAGGTGGGTTGGATAGTGCACATAAAATAGAACAGCTTAGGAAGCTTGCAGGTGCAAAGAAAAAACCTGCAAAGGCAATAATAGAAGTGAATAAAAAGATACACCAGTTTACAGTGGGTGAGAAACGAAGCGACGAGGTTGCAGCTAAGATAGAAGAGCTGACAGCTCGCTTGATGGAAGAAGGATATGTACCAAACATAGACCTTGTTTTAAAACCCATTTCCAATAAGGAGAAGGAACTATCACTGTGCGGCCATGCAGAGAAAGCAGCAATAGCCTTTGGACTTCTTCATACTCCACAGGGTCATACATTGCGGATGAGCAAAAATCTGAGAATGTGCAATGACTGCCACAATGCAACTAAAATCATTTCCAGGATTGAAAAAAGGGAGATTATTCTCCGAGAGACTAATTTTATTCATCGTTTTAAGGATGGTCTTTGTGCCTGTGGAGATATGTGGTAAATATAATGCAGTGGCGATCTGTGTCGCAAATTCCTTGTGTAGTCTGTTCGGGGGTTTTTTCACCCGGGGCCGTACTTTTATCCCACGGTAATCCTTCATAGCAGTGAAATACCAAAAAACCTCATTAAAAGAAGTGAGTAAAAAGATACACCAGTTTACAGTGGGTGAGAAACGAAGCGACGAGGTTGCAGCTAAGATAGAAGAGCTGACAGCTCGCTTGATGGAAGAAGGATATGTACCAAACATAGACCTTGTTTTAAAACCCATTTCCAATAAGGAGAAGGAACTATCACTGTGCGGCCATGCAGAGAAAGCAGCAATAGCCTTTGGACTTCTTCATACTCCACAGGGTCATACATTGCGGATGAGCAAAAATCTGAGAATGTGCAATGACTGCCACAATGCAACTAAAATCATTTCCAGGATTGAAAAAAGGGAGATTATTCTCCGAGAGACTAATTTTATTCATCGTTTTAAGGATGGTCTTTGTGCCTGTGGAGATATGTGGTAAATATAATGCAGTGGCGATCTGTGTCGCAAATTCCTTGTGTAGTCTGTTCGGGGGTTTTTTCACCCGGGGCCGTACTTTTATCCCACGGTAATCCTTCATAGCAGTGAAATACCAAAAAACCTCATTAACAAAACCAGCACGACTCAATGCTGCTAACATGCCACCAAATGTAATGTCATCTAGTTTAACCCCACAAGTCTGCATTTTTTCAAAGCACTGGATGGCAAAATTAGCATTCCCAAGTTGAGAATAACCTGCAATCATTGCATTCCAGGATGTTGTGTCCGGACTCAACTACTTCTCAAAAGACTTGTATGCCTCTTCTAGGCTTCCACATTTAACATACATATCTACAAGCGCATTTCCTATAGCAACATTAAATCAAGCCCATTCTCCATTATATTCTCATGCAACATCCAATGGCACCCAGGCTACTGCATGCTTTTACAACACTAGAAAACAAGAACTTGTCTGGTTGTATGGCATTGTGTTGCATGCTCCTGAAGAGTTGTAAAACAAATGAGGCTTCTTGTTGTTGAATATAACCGTTAATTATCACGCCGCATGACACCAAATCTGGATCTTCTAATCTGGAAAATGCTATGTCAGCTTACAGCAAACTTCCACACTTTGCATACATTGCAATGATGGTATTCCTGATGAGTATATGTAATTGCATCCCAGCACTAATGACTCGCGCATGGATACAGCGACCTTGCATTATCACACCACAAGCTTTTAAACTGCCCAGAAATACTACTTTGTTAGGCTTTATACCCTCCCTTTGCATATTTTCAAAACATTCAAGCACCAGGTACTCTTTACCATGTTGAACATATCCTGAAACAAGTGACGCCCAAGAGATAACACGCTGATTTGACAGACTTTCAAAAACTTTGCATGCCTCCTCCATGCTACCACATTTATCATACATATCCACAAGAACACTCCCAATTGCAACATCCTATCTACAATGGCACAGGCTTTTAATGTGCTTAAAAATATAGCTTTGCCACGTTTTATGCATTCATTCTGATCTTCTCAAAGCTTGCTCGGGCAAACTGGCCTTCCCCAGATTGTGCAAACCCTCCACTCAACGAACTCCACAATATCACACTTCGATATGGCAATCTATCAAAGACCCTCATGCTTCCTCCAAACTCCCACATTTTGCATATACAATAAGGGCATTCTCCAATGCAACATCAGGTTGAATTCTACTACTTATAATTTGCCCATAAATTATTCTAGCTTCCTTGATGGCTGCCTTTAGGGTGTACAGAAATATTTTTCTCACCTTTTCTGCCTCGGACTCTATGAGTTCTCTACTGGCATATATTGAAAACCCCTCTTTGATGCACCAAACGCTGAAAATTCCTGTGGGCCTCTTTCATATTACCACATTTAGCATATGCATGAATGTGCGAACTTCTCAGACCAATATTAAATTGTAGTCCATCTTCAATCAGAACCTCATAAATTTGTCTGGCCTGTTCTACTGTACCTATATTGGCACAAGCCTTCACATTATCTGGCTTTATATCATCATGCCGCATTTTATCAAAAAAGTCTAAGGCACCCTAAACCAAATTGCATATATCCTGCAATCACTGCACCCCATGACACCAAATTCCGGTCGGGTAACATGTTAAATATCCTCTCTGCTGCATCCATATTTCCACACTTGACATACATATCAATTAGGGTACTCCCAACAACAACATCCTTTTGAAATCCACTCAATTATCATTGCATGGAAAAATCTCCCTTCTCGTATCAATTGACGAGGCCACATAACTTCAAGCAGCTCAAGAAAATGATTTTATCTGTCTTGAAGTCAGCAAGCTGCATATTTTTAAAACATTGTAAGGCAAGCTCGCCTTCCCCATGCTGGACATAGCCTGAAAACATTGCACTCCAGGACACTATGTTCTGAGAGGGCAAGCTGTTAAACACTTCAATAGACAAATCCAAATCATCATATCTGGCATAAAGATACAACGTTGCACTCCAGGACACTATATTCTGATAGGGCAAGCTGTTAAACACTTCAATAGACAAATCCAAATCATCATATCTGGCATAAAGATAGACCAGGCTACTTCCTAAAACAATGTCAGATAGCATTCCTCTATCAATTATATCCTGATGGATGTGCCTTCTTACGGTTTTGTTCCTAGATGTTTTTCGAAGGGTTAAGAACGTGAACTTGTCTGGATCTATGCTCTGATGCAGCATCCTATCATACAATTGAAAAGCTATATTAACATCACCATGCTTAACATTGGCATCAATAACGGCATTCCAAGTACAAAGATCCGGTACAGAAACCTTATCCGAAGGTTGGTTTGCCTCGATCAAACTTTTACATGAAGCAAAAATTCGAAGGAGATGATTATCCAGGACAGAAATCGTACCTAGACCACGTTTTGCAATGAGAAATTGAAGTCTTCGTGTAAATAAATAAATAAATGACGGTCTCATCAAAGACCGTTGGATTTGGATGTAGATGGAAGGGACGGCTGAGAAAATGACAATTCGTTACTGCTGGCCCGTTTTAGTTGCTCCAAACTGAAAAAGAATATGTGCTTCGACTCGGAACTCTGAAGCGCTCAAGATAGTGCGGGTGGAGGTTAGTTTGTTCGCAATGCATCTGCGTTTTCCAGAAATAACTTTGGGATTCTTGTGAGTACCTTCTGTTTGTTCTGATTTTCACAGGCAGTTTTCCTCTTCTTGTTAACTGATTGATCTGCTATTTGTCTATCAAACCCTTAAACTGTGCCTCCCCTTTCATCAAATCCTTCAATTCTTTAGAACGCTGAAAACCTGTGAGGCAAGAAGGCAGTTTTTTGCACCAAATATGATCTATCCAACTAAAGTTGATTTGACCTGTGAGTAATTTTGGTGCAGCATCCATTTATACTGTAAGCAAGACTAAATGTTTTGCGCCATATCCCGTTTGCTACCAAGCGCTTCCTTTAGAAATCTATTTGACATTGTTAAACAGGCACCACCAACTAGTTAGTCATGTTCTTTACTTAAATTCAATTACATATAACCCACTTTTTCTCTTGTAATTTGATTGCTCTATTTCTATTTTTAGCATGAGGTTTTCTTTGCTCTGCATTTCATTTCCAGCGTATGAACCACATTATAGATCATTTGGGGTGAAGGTTTTTGGTGTTTTGATATATTCTAAAATGTGTTAATGATCGATCATTCCTTACTTCCATCATTTCTGCAACTATTATGCACCAAATAGCCAGTTGTATGCTACTATTTAAGACTACTCACAATACAACATAAGTTAATAATAATTTTATTATTGCAAAAATTGATTTTATTACTTCCTAGACAGGGAAGCTTCCAAACATGACCCCAGACAATTGGCCTTGTTGTAGCTAGTGCACCGTATGAGATTAGTGGAGATATTAGCAACTCCATCTATGTGCAACTTCAGTTAACTTAATTATACAATTTTAAGCCACGACTTTGTATAGTTTGCTAACGTCTCTATATGCCAATTGTCGATGTTTATTTGCTTTGCATGTTGTAGACTGTTGTCTCAGGCTCTTGACTCCACAACATTATAAACATGTGGAGTAGAGGCATTTACATCTCTACATCTCAAAATTCATAACACTAGTAGTGGAAATATTTTGGGGGTTATATCTACTTGTTCTTTCTTGGATTATAGAATCGTTTTGTTGGTTCATAGATCTTGAAAAGGACAAGATGATACCATGTTTAAGCACCCATTTTATAATTTGAACATGTCCACAATGCATACACTAAGATAAACATTAATTGTCATTTTCTAAACAAACTAAGTATCCACTATGCAGGGTAGAGAGAGTAGAAGAAGAAACTGTGTACCAAAAATGATGACCATAGCTAGGTTCCTGATGTTGCTAATAATCATGGAGGCAATGCCATTACAGTCTAGATCACAATCAACCCCACCAATGCCTTCCCCAAAGCATCATTGTGGAGATACATTTATGTCCTTAATCCCATGTCTACAATCCGTATTGGGGAATACTCCTAATGCTCCTAGCCCTGATTGTTGCAAAGGTGTATTGTCGGCTGATGCTGATTGTGTTTGCAAAGCATCAAATGACACAACCGTTATTACTGGAATTAATATACAAGCAGCAGCTAAGCTACCAAAGCAATGTGGTCGACATGTTCCAGATGGATATCGATGTCATGGTAAGTAAACATGTTTTAATTGGAGGGGCACATTCTATTGTTTAAAATACATGTTTAATATATGTTTTAGTTGGAAGGGTACATTCTAATGTTTAATGTGTTTAATGTAACACAGGAGTTATTTTACCAAATTGAAGAGCGCAACATCATGCAATCTCTAACAAAGTGCTTATTACCAAATTGAAGAGCATAACATCATGCAATCTCCAGCAAGTGCTTGATTTCATTGTAGTGCTGATGAATAAATAACTAATAGAATCACATGTCTTGGAACTTAATGATGGAGAAAGTTATTGATGGTGGTTTTTGGCAATTGTTCACTACTAAAATGAAAGTTTAAGAAAGACATAAATAAGAATAAAAACTAATTCTTAAATATGAGTTTTGAGTTTTTAGAATAAGACTGTAAATTATAAAGGATGTGCTTCATACTTTAACTAAGAGAATCAATTTTCATGTCACGCTACACCTTCATACATAGAGACTTGTTTAAGGGTCTCCAATGGTGGAAGTTGGAAGTTGATTTTGTTCGAAGTCGGCCACACAATTGACTTGAATTGAATTGCATTTTTATCGCCCATGTTGGATTGTTCTTGCAAGCTTTCGAAGAACACAAATATCCAAGACACCTTTAGATCCCCATCCAGTCAGACTTGTTACAACTTTTGGTCTAAACTTGGCATACAAGCAATAGCCATACCCTCCAATCTCAACTCTCGAATACTTGCTAACCAATTGCTCTATAACACCTGAACCAAAAGAAAAGAAAAAGAAAAAAAAAAGAAAAAAAAAAGAAAAAGAAAAAGAAAAAGAAAAAGAAAAAGAAAAAGAAAAGGAAAAAGAAAAAGAAAACCACAGTGTGACGACCATACAAATCCCGTACAATACGGGCGTACGACCATACAGATCTTGTACAATACGGTCGTCACACGGACATCATGCATGGCGACA
>JAANSK020252085.1:0-13156 GCA_011763485.2 Isoetes engelmannii
AAGATGAAGGTTTTGAATTTTAATTCGTACTATACTTATGCCTTAATGTCTATAGAACATGGTCATGCCATTTGACATCTTTACGATGGGATACAACCATATTTGAGAAAATAGTGCTTTCAAATAAAATCACCAAAACAATATGGGAGCTTATGGCATTAGTTAGTGACACTTATGGGTGTCATTGTGTTACACTCATGACAACATTGTTATGGTAGGATTTTAGAAATCGCCATAAGTACCACACATTTACTTTAGTGATTCACATTTATCGCCACATGCACTACATGAATTCCTAAATCGGCAAATTTATTGCCTTCCAAAAAAAATTGTATCTAACATTGTCGCCAAAATAGTGATACCCATATTACGATATAGTTCCACTAAAATATCACTGATTAAAGAATAACAAAGACAACCTAGTGTTATTGCAAGATCTTACCTTATGAAGATGAAAACATCCCTAAAGCGCTAAAATTTGAAAAAAACTGATGAAATCAAAATAAGATGAAGCTAATGAAGTTCAATATTGCCCAAAACGTATATCGTGCAATGATATGTGGACGTCGTTCAATGATGTCATGTCCAAGTCACATCGCCACGACCAGCTAGGAGGGTGTTTTCATACACAATAGCAAGCCAAGAGGTCATCTCAGCCATGTCACACCGACTAGATGTCATCAAACGACGCCATGTCCACTAAGCATGCCACATCGTCTTGCCACGACGGTGTAGACTTGGATATCGTCAACACAACATCTACAACGTCTTGTATGTTGTTCATTGAGAACTGATCGATCACTTATGGTGAACGACATCATCCGTCATTGATCAACGTCTGTAATATGGTTTGTACGGTGTGGGATAAAGCCTGGAAAGGTTGGGGCCCATTGGATAACGATTTCCATGAAGGATCCGCCCTTTTGGGGAGTTGGTTAAGGCTACTGTGGGTAGTCCTTATCAATTTCGTATTAGAGCCAAGGTTCAATTCCTCATGGCAACATTGGTGTGTTCTACATGCTTGAGGGCAAGCATCTCGAGGAAGGGGAGGAATTGATATGGTCTGTAGGGTACGGGATAAAGCCTGGAAAGTTTGGGGCCCATTGGATAACGATTTCCATGAAGGATCCGCCCTTTAGGGGAGGAATTGATATGGTCTGTAGGGTATGGGATAAAGCCTGGAAAGGTTGGGGCCCATTGGATAATGATTTCCATAAAGGATCCGCCCTTTTGGGGAGTTGGTTAAGGCTATTGTGGGTAGTCCTTATCAATTTAATTGATATAAATCTCACCAAATGATTCATTCCTTGTAACTCTCCAAGCCATGTCAAGGTCTCTTAGTTCGTATATCCATCCTGAAGTGCTAAAATATTCACCAATCAAACAGTTAGCCAAGACCAAGCAAGTAAACACTATCTAATAGAATAGAGCAGCAACTCTTGATGATCTATCTCCAGTTCACCAAAACCAGAGAAAGATCTGACAACAGAACCAAATCAAGGTAGTTCACCACACAACCGGATCTCCAGGTGTTAAGAACTGGCAAGCTTATGCAAGGCTAAAGGCAATGGAAATTCTCTGGCAAGAATTCTTAAGATAAGGAAAGGATTCTTCAAGAGATGGTAAGAATCCCTTGAGGTCCTGGATTGCCGGACAGTGGAGCAGAAGAGCCGAATTGGACAATCAGGATTGCGGAAGCAGTAATTGGTGGAGCTAAGGCTGAATTTGATGCAGAGTAAGAGCAGACATTGAAGCCCTCCCTTGGTCAGATCTGTAACAGATATATAACAGTTCGTCCTTTTGGGAAAAGGTCGTGTTTGAGCCATAGAGATATTTTGGACGTTAAGGCTTAATTTAGACTTTTAATCTTTATCTTCAATTAACTTAGTAAATAATAGAGATATTATTTACACCAACGATTCTTTGCCAATATATTGCCATTATACTGCCTTGCCTTGCCATAATATTGCCAAACTTACACACCTATACTGAGACCACACCCCCGAGCTACCGTATTCATATCAGTCTGCTCGTCTTTGAACTATGTTTAGACATCGTTATACGACAATGATCCCTAGTGCATGGCAAAATTTCAGATCGTGTCATCCCTCCTCCACCTCCTCTTGAGCTCGCTGATGGACCAGAGTTGAGCAGAGTACGAGGTTAAAGCAGTTTTGGACTCCAAGATCATGCGCAACAAATTCTATAATCTTGTGAATTGGATGGGGTATACACTTAGTGATCGAACTTGGGAACCAGTCGAGAATCTTTCTAAAGCATTAGAACTGGTCGTAGACTTCAATCGATGCTATCCTGATAAACTAGGTCCCAGTTCATGCATTCTGACTCGTGGAACTCGTCATCAAAAGAGGGAGAGGTTGTCATGACCATACGGTATGTATATACAAAATATTCTAGAATGGTAGGAATAAGTTTGAAACCTGACACAATTCCTTACATGTGAGAGGGATAAGCATCTTCAGACTGCCAAAATTTACAAGGGCATTTGCTTCTAGCCGCTTTCTCGACCTAATCCTTGCGTTGCAAGCATCCTCAATAATATCCAGCCATGTGGAAATTTTGAAAAACTAATGGCCACTTTATTGTCATAATACCTGCATTTTGATTGGCTAAAAGCTTTCCTAATTGGCAAAGCTCTTGGTGGGTTGCAATCCCAAAAAGTTTCTAATGCTTTCTCTAAATTACCAGCTTTCATGTACATTGTAATAACTTATAGACATTGCTCAATTCAATTCTCTACGGAACCAAAGATGCTAGGATGTTACATTAAGGGGATAGATGTGGACAAACCTTTTAATTAAGCTATAAAAACATGGATGTATTCTGTTGATGCTCCATGACCCTTGAGGTCCAAAGGGGTCTGGCTTGTTGATTAATTGATTAACTTATTTTAATTTATTATACTGCCTCTAGATCTCTTTTCTTCCCCTGCATCTTTACAATTATAATTGTAGAGATAGGGAAAGAGGTAACTTCATTAGTAATTGCTACTAGACTACTAGTACTTGTTCTTCGCCAAATCTAGAAGCAATATTGTAATCACAAAAAATACAAAGAGCAAAAAATAAATATTGAAAAAATAGAGATTCCCTTGATATGATAAAAAATAATATTTCCTTCACTACCTTAAAGTCCAAGATACTTGTACACGTGAGGAACCACTTCTACAACAGACCAGCTTAGTGATGCATATTGCAAAAACCGTATTCCAGTGTCTATATTGAAATGCTTCTCATTTGACAATGGCAGGACCGTCTTATTGCCACCAATAAAGGCATTGTCTTGTTCTAAAGAAGGAATGTTCTTACCCTTGCGAAGTGATGGCATATAGTGAGTGGAATGAATTGGCAGACACAATAACTTACAAAGAGCCGGAAGTAGCATTTTTGACATGGTCCTAACTAGCAACTTAGCAATGATGATGATAGGGAAGCCAATCAAAAGTCGGACAATCAATGTGCCACTTTCAACTCTTGAAAAAAGGGTAAAGGTTGCAATATTATTGTTATGGAATTCCAAATACGTTCTTTGTACACCCCATATCTGTAAATTGCATTTATAAGTCAAAATTTTTAAACTAGCTCAAGAGTTGACATCAACCAGAATATAGGAAGTAGAATATTACCACTCCAAGAACAACACCATTAAATACCGTGTAATGTTGAAATCCAGGCGTTTCTCGTTCTGGTGTTGGATACATAAGTAGTAGTAATAAAGACATAATACTCGATAATGGAAGTGCTGCAATAGAAAAAACCAAACTTGATTAAACGAAGATAAGGTAGTAATATCTAGCATAATAACAGGGGTTTTTCTATATATTTTTGTATGCTTTTAAATATCGTTTTGCTATGATTTGGTCTATGTATTCATGCAGGTATACTCAACAGCATTTCTAGAGTGCACCCTCTCTCAACCATCAATTTTTCTTCAATTGTTAATGGCCTGCACCATTTGTGGGTCTCGTGCGCATGCAAGTCTCGAGCTGGTTATTTTAGGGTTAAGTTGTCTCCTTATTCTTGAAAAAAGCATTAACGAACCAAGCGGACCTAGATCTCCAGGTGGACCTGGTCATATACAAAGAGATCGTTCTCAGTCGGGTCAATCCGGTGGTAGAACTGGTTCTTCTGTTGTCTATTGCTGTACAATGGAAAGTTCCCTTGAAATCGAGTTTTAATGCTCGAAGGCTTGCTTCAATCATCCAACATTGGCAGTAGCAGAGAAAATATCTATTTTCTGGTGGGTAAGGCAAAAGTTCTAGAGGATTTCTATTGTGAAGCACCAACCCTCAATCTCATGGTCTCACGGAGTTGCATTTCTGATCTTGTTTCTGGTGTATTTCTGGTGCTCAAAAGGGGTGCTTCAGAAGATGAGTTGAAGTAGATAGAATTCCTTAATGGTAAGAGACACACCTTTGCTCCATGAAAGAGACACATCTTTGTTACATGTTCTTGCAACCCTTTGAATCAGGTTACTTTACCAACATTTGTAAAAAAAAAATGACATTTACATATTACATTAAGTTTATCTTCTTGTTGGTATTTACATTGGTGTAGCAAATTATGATTAGCCTGTGAATTTTAAAATACCTGCAGGAGCCATGATAACTCGATTTGGTGCATCCCTCCTAACTGCTATAGAAGTGTACCGGGGGAGGGGGGGGAGTTCTGGATTGTGATTAGGCTGTGAATTCAGTAACACCTTCACAGCCAATCTGTCACTCCAAGCTCGGATTTTGTCATTCTCAAATTCTTGACTTTTACACAAATATAGACCTGTTATGAGTTGAATGAAATTCTCAAATCCATTTCACTTAAGTGACAAAAATATTATTGTGGAGGAGATATTTTGCAATGGAAAACCCATCTGTCAATAATGTCACTTTTGTCAAGCTTATAAACAGGTTTTCCAAGTGTATATTTCCAAATTGGACCCAATTCAATTCTTACCTTTGGGCCTCATAAAATTTTAATGTTATTTTTTGCTTCTCATTCTAAGTTGCTTTTTCTTTTTGGTTGTTTCTCAATTTGAAGATGGTTGTTGTTTATTAAACACTAATCATACAGGCATGTTTTTGTTATTGGAATAATGTTGTTCCAATTAGCCTCATTAGATTGTTTTTCTTCATAAAACTATATTCTTGTTCTTGAGATTATTGCAAACAGTTGAGATTATGCTGGAAGATGTGGAATTCGTATTATTCTGTATGCTTAAGATTTGCAAACATTTAAGTTTTGCCGACCAATTTAGAACAAGCAAGAATTATGCTACATAAAATGTGTGACATCCTTCCCAAGGCCCCGAAGCGGCCAACAAATTTTCTTAACAACAGAACCGTCCCCAAGGTCTCGAAGGGGCCAAAAAGTTATCTAATTAACACAAATCATTACATCGAACATTTTTAAATTACATTCCCCCTAAAACACCCTTTAGTCTGGGTGCATATTCACGTGGGGGTTGATGTAGGGCAGCAAGATCCCCGCTGAAACAATATAATATATGTATAAAATCAACACCATCTAGTGCCTCAAACCTTATAGTTCTATACAAGGTTCGTTATACAATTAAAAAAAAAAATTGTAAGAGCATACCCTATAACCGAGGATCGCTATATACGGTCCAAATCAAGGCATAACTCGTGAATATGTCCATCCAACAGCTCTCAAGGGGTTCCCCTTGCGTGTGTGTTTGGGTAGTCCATTTAGCTAGCATGTATGTCTGTCAATCTATCTATCCTATTGGATGCTGCCAAGTGGCATGATGTAAGAATTGCTTCTTCTTCTTCTTCTTATTATTCTTTGACAAGACCTCTACCCTAGGATAAGTATGAAATAGCAATGATGGGGGATGAGATGGATGTCTCCATGTACAAGACAAAACTGTATACTTGGGACCACCAGTCTCGCTTGTTCAGGGCCTGGTTGAACCTGTTCTTCTAAATGGGGCGGAGGCTTGGGGTCCATGATATCTGTCACCATGTGGAATGACTTGGAACATCTGCAGAAAACCTTTTTGGCACGCGCACTAGGGGTGAAGTCCATAGTTCCATACGCGATCCTACTGCAAGAGACAGGTTTTCTACCCCTCTAGAGAGCCACATTGTACCGCCATATTCTTTAATTCCAGAAAGTGGTTCGTATGGATGATGCTCGTCTTCCCAATCGGGCTTTGGCTATGATGATGGGCCCATAATGCCTCAAGGCATGCTGGAAGGACAGGCATGCTCAGTGGTTCTCTCGGTGGAATGTACTGGCAGACCGGTGTATTCAGGTGTGCACAAACAAGGATCACGATGAATTGCGGCACTACCTTGATGCTTGCTTCTTTAGCAAACTATGGGATACAAATGCTATGACACATGTTAAGACATCAATTTATCAGCAAAACATCAATCCTAAGCTCATCCGAGGCCCACACCCCTATCTGTGGAATCTGCACATGAAGAAGCGCAAGCTCATAACCTCTATCCGCATGGGGAGAGCATCGCCTCCGCATTGAGACAGGCCGATGGGCCCGGGAAGCACATGAAAACATGATCTGTCAGTGTTGCCAACTGGGCAACATTGAGGATGAATGTCATGTTCTTCAGCATTGTCTGGCCTATAGTCATATCAGGGCGTGCTATGTATAGCAAGTTCTGTGTGACCAACCACTACATCTCCTACTAAGCATGGCCTCTGTGGGCCTGGTGGCATCATACCTTCAAGAGGTCATGGACATGCGGGCACAACTATGCCATGCGGGATTTTTCATATTCAAGTCATATGTTCGAATGAAATGTATCTATGGCTCTAATGTTCTTGCATATGCCAGAATCCCCTTCCCATTTGTTTATTTTAGGCTTCCAGTGTCCCAAGAATTCGATGTTTCAATTGAAACAAAATTCTGTTCCAGCCATCAATTAATTATATAGAGGATGTTTTCCTGGTATTCAAGATTTGAAGATGGTTTCAAATTCCGATCAAATGTCTAACCTATATGGCTTCCAGCCAACAAGAATAATAATTTAGAAAAGAGAATTGGAAGATGGATTTGATGCAAAGCAGAGGTAATTTAAGGAAATTTAAGGTAAGGCCAAGAAAGAAGGGTTGTTGAGCCCATCGTGTGACAACACCTTGTTTACCTCACTAATTTTAGCACTTCAGCTTTAATCTTGATATTTGAGATCAACCTTTGACCTTTTGACCTTTTTGTTTTCACCTTCACTTTGATTAACATCCTTAGGTCACATTTGACCTTTCCATCTTTTCACTTTCTTTTGACAATTTATCATCACCTTTAACCTTGATTTTGCATTTTTAAAAAGCTATTGACATTCAAGTTGACCTTAACACCTTTCAATCTTTCCCATTGACTTGATCTTTGACCTTGTACTTTCACGCTTGACATCTTGCTTTCACGCTTTTAGCCTTTTGTTTGTTTTTGCTTTTGACTCTTTTGGCCTCTAGGCTAGTTGGTATACTTTTCATCTTAAGATTTTCAATATACTTTAGAAGGAATACATTTGAATGCTTTGTACTATTAGTAAAAAGCGTTAAGCTTCCCTCCCGAATCTTTAAAACAAAATTCCCTTTTTCCAAAGCATACATGAGGAAATTTACTCTCTTTTTTAATTAATGAATTTGTTTTCCCCCTACGCCAACCTTCAACTCCAAACACGTTATTTTGCAAAATGCAATAAGTATAATAGAAAGCATGTGCATGCACAAGTAGATATAGCTCGTGAACAAGACATGTTGAATGTTTCAGTTTTCGTTGTGGTGAGAGCCATATGATCCAACATGGAAGATTAATATCTCATTTCCGAATTCTAGAGTAGATAGAGTTGGATTGAATAGATTTTTATCGTCCATGGAGACCCACCGGCTTATTTTTTTTTTACTTATTTTTTTCAATTTCCTTAGCCAATTTCTCGAGGAGATGATAGATGTCGTAATGTCACGTTCTAGGTGGAAGGCAAGAGGAATACATTCTTCTCAATTAGATCTTAAGCTGAATGGTGGTAGGCACACTAAGAATTGGATCAGGAACTAGAGTACCATGAATCTTTCTTGTAAATTGAGAACCTAAGCAGGGGCATTCTTAACCTAGCCTAGGCCATGGTGATTTTAGAGTGATTCTAACAAATGTAAAGTTCAAGCACTTACTGTTTGCACCATTTGTAATGAAGTTGTCTATATGTTGATCAATGTGACACCAACTAAACAATATAATAGCTCCAATCAACATCCCAACAACAATATCCACTAGTGTGTGCATTCCCAGGTATATTCTTCCTGCATAATACCAAACATAATGAGCCATGAAAAGCACTTAAATTAGTATTAATATGAGATCTGACAACCATATGTTTACCAAAAGCCACCAAAACATTTGTTGCCAATATTAAGAAGTATGCAATTAGATAGAATAATGTGCCATATTCCCGACCAAATTCGATAGAAAATTCTCGAAGGAAATACCTAGATGTAAATTAAAAGAATTAACGATATAAATTTTGTTTGAATGAACACTAGGTGACTAGGTGGTAGATAGAAGCATACATAGATAGGCAGATAGTGTTAATAACATGTGAAGAAGGCATGCCATATTCTAAAGTGTATTCTTCATCAACATGAGTAGAAAAAAGTCTTTTGATGCGTAAAGACTGTGGCCTTGGTGCTGAAACTAAGTCCTGTTAAATTTATAGAAATAAGGATAACCAGTTTCTCTTGTGCATATTAAAAATAATTGGAAGGATTAAATACCTTGATGCAGTTCCCAGTACAGCTACAGAGTGCGAGTAAAAAAGTCATTCTCCTTGCAAATGAGGAATGGCCACTCTAGGGTGAAGCACAATGGGGGTAATAAACACAAAAATTGACTTCATATGTGATGTTTTTATAATAATATAAACAAATAGATTAACTAATTAATATAGTAATTTTATTATAGTTAGAAAATATATACCCAGAAAAGGAAGGGGAGGAGTGCAGTATAAAATTCCTCGGACAGAACCAGGGATAAAGAGTTAAACAATACATCCAAAGTTTGACACTGGAAACTCTGCAAAGAGATATAATAACCAATCTTTAGTGAGAAAAAAAACCAAGTGAATATTACCTGAGCAAAGATAACACTGTACCTGAACGAAGATAACCGTATCAGTGCCTGTTTGAACGCGGCGGAGAACCCAGGGCTGAATCCAAGATCTAATTTGGCTTGTCAGACGCAGAAATCTAGCAGCAAGCATCCAACCCACAACGCCAGTAAGCGAAACAACTTGCCATGTTGGAATCAATTCCGTCATTGGCCCTTTAGATCATCCTTTTTCAGATCCTGTTTTGTGGGCAGAATATGGAAATTGGATAATCCCAGACGGAAACTGAAGAAAAATGCTGCAGATTATGCCTTCGCTTCAGGCAATAGTGAAGCGAATCCTTTCCGAGATCACGATTATAGTAATGGGGCCTCGCTGATAGTGCAATTCAAAAGCATTATTTTGGCCTATGCCAGACTGTCCGTGGATTTTTTTTGTGTGGCTGCATCGTATGAAACCTGGTTGCTTTCGAACCGTTAGATCTGTGATCCAAAGATCAACGGCTCAGAAATTTTGACCAGCCCCATTGTTTTTTTTAGGTCCTCCATGGGTTTTATAAGGCCCAATTTCCACTAGCGGCTGTGGCATTAAAACTGTTATTAGTTTTCCAATTAGAAACGTACACGTCTTGAATTGCCGTGCATGTCTCTTTCCACTAACCGTAGTAGTTGCTTCGCCTGGAACTGCCGTTGATTTTTTGTTCTAACGGGCAATATTGCCCGGTAAATTGAAAATTTGACGACAGCAGCAAGTGAAACTATGCTGAGAGAAGCTCCGGTGAGACCAAACTCAAATATCTCATGGATTTGCCTACGGATTTGAGCTTTTCGATTCAAGCTTTTTGAAAATTTGGGTGCAAAAGTTTGTATGATTCTAGCTTTCTGGTTCAAAATTTTGCATGTTTCAAGCTTTCCGATTCAAAATTTGACACGATTCTTCAACTTGCGTAAAGATTCAGGCATTTGAGTATCGATTTGAGCATTTGGGTATAGAAATTTGCATTATTCAAGCTTTCCAATTCAAAATTTGATTACAGAAATTAGCACGATTCAAGCTTTCCGATTCAAAACTTGGCATAATTCTATTCAAGCATTGGGTACATATTCTATTCAATTTGTCCTATTCAACTTTGGGTTCAGTTTTTCGAGATTGAGAATTTTGGGTACACATTTTGGAGTTTTAAATTGTGACGGGTCAGTTACCTGCAACCCTGTCGAAGGATGTAGGACGAAATTTCTGGCAATTTAGATATTACCGACCGGAAATGATCTCCATGTCATTTTCTAAGCTGCCTCTAGTGAAAATCTGGCCTAAGAGATAAAGATAAGTTTTTTTTACGTCTAAGGGATAGAGAAGAAGAAGAACGAAGCGTTTTTAACGTCATGCCACTAGTCACCATCCCTCTTGGGACATATGACGGCCTTTCTCAGAGAGAGAGATAGTAGTTTTATGTCACTGATCCCTAAAGGATGATTTACATGTGCCATTGAGGGACTGCCATGCACGAAAAATGGTCGTTAATTGTGACCATTACCATTTTCCATCATTTTTTTTTTTTTTTTTGGCAAAACATGGCAGGAACGTGGCAAAACATGGCAGCGTCATGACATTGTTGTTGCATATAAACCGCCCCTAATAAGGAATCAATATTATTCGCACAACTAGGTGCCTAACTAATTGCAGCCAAATCCCTCTTAGAACTCCACCCAGAAGGTTCCCAAATTATCTTATCACTATGATTTGGCCAACGGTTGGCCGAAAAAAGGCGGTTTTGGGTGGGGGAGGGGGGAAGGGGTGTTTATTTATTTTATTTATTTGCAATGTTTGAAATAGTAATTTTGGGCACCTGTTGCCCGGCCCATGGCGGGCGGTCACAGCGGCTGCCAGGCAGCGCATGGCATCCGACAGAGGACCGAGGGAAGTCAGGAGCACCGAGCAGAGCAGAGCGAGCGAGCGATGTTCTGGCTGTTGGTATTCCTGAAGTTCTGGCCTTGATGTTTGCAAATCTGGATGCTTGTTATCTGGCCTTCATACTGCGTATGTGGCCTTGCTGCTTCTTATCTGGATGCTTCTTATCTGGATATAAATCTTGATGCTTCTTATCTGCCCTTGATGTTTGTAAATCCTTTCAACAGCTTCTTTTTAAAGCTTTTTTTTTTTTTTTTTTTTTGTAAATCTAGCTTATTGTAAATTCAGTGTGAGGCTGCTGAATAAGGCTTCTTCGTGTCGTGGCCTGGCTAGTGTGGTTGGTTTGGAAGCGGCGGTGGCTGTGGATTTTCCAGAGGATCCAGTAGCCCGTGGCCTCTCTTGTTCCTCGGCTTCGGTACAAGTTGTTCCAGAGCTTCCTTGCATTCAAGGGATCTGCGGAGAGGAAGTTCGCCATTTGGCGGGACTTCCTGGGTATTGTAGATATGGATGGCTGCTTTGTTCAGTAGGAGAGTCAGGGTGCTCTGGGGGTTTGATATGGAGTGCAGGGGTATCGCTGTCTCTTTGGGGCAGCTTTTCTTTCTCCACACTCGACTTGTAGCATTATTGTTCTTTTAATATATTGGTGATAGTTCTTCAAAAGAAAAAAATAAGGCTTCTTCGTGTCGTGTATAAGGCATGGAATGGGAAAACATTTTTTTGTGGGAAATCCTTCGTGTTCTTGATATGCTTTGTGTATCAGTTTCTGGTCTCTATTTTATGCTGGGCTCCACATGGACGTGTCTTTTTGGAGCTTCTTTTTTCTAGCCAAAGAAGGTTTGGCACAAGGGGGGTGCACCTATGTATAAGGGGGATATGCCATGTGCGTGTGCGGGGTTACCATAAACTCCCCCGTATACGACTTTTTAGTGATAAAACCCCCTCCCATACGGCCTTGTCTCATTGCAATAATCTTACCCCCAAGCTGTATTTGTACATGTCGTCTATGCATGATATAAGCACCCCCTCCGTATTTACATATCCTTATGCCCATACTTTAAGCAACCCCTACCGTACTTGTCGAGCACATGGTCAAGTATAAACCAAAACTTATCAGTCTCCTGCCAAACCGCTGGAGGAGCCTTGGAGACCATATAATTATGTACGTGTATATTCTGTCTCATGGGCAAGATACTAGATATGCCCAGATTTTTAACCATCTACAACATAATATTATTTCTACCGTCATCTACATAATTAACCCAACGCCGATCCATCTTTTTGAATTAGGTTCCATAGTATGCTAACAATATCCCAATTTTACACTGCATGATGCAAATCTTGAAAATTTTAATATCATTTATTTATGTTTTCTTATATAATCAAAACTATGAAATATATGTATCCATAGCGTGAGTATAAAATCCAAGTGTAAATACTGTACATACCTTATAGATCCGAATTTTCATATTTAAGAGGGGCATAATCTCACCAAGCCCTATCTTAGATGCTGGATGTTGCTTTATGCCGCATGCCACCACCATATTTTATCATATTTTATGAAGGGGTAAAACGATATTTTTTTACAAAAAAAAAATGAAACCGTGTGGTACTTACATAAGATCTATTTGTATTCTAGCAAAAATAGTGCGTGTTGCCTGACTTCTACACATGCATGTCACATTTTGTCTATAGTATAGCAGCTGCTACCATTCAAGTTATCAAAATCCAATAAACTAGTATGAGAAAAGATTCTTTTGACTAGAAAGCACCATAAAACTAGTATGAGAAAAGATTCTTTTTAACTAGAAAGTACCATATTCCTATATTATGTTTCTACAACAAGAATCAAATGACAAACAGACTTCTCCAGGCAAAGCATATAAGAAGTTTTCAGACATTCATTAATCTAGCATAAAATTCTTTAACTTGAATAAAACGTTTTGGAAGTTGAAGTGTTGGGGAAGGTGCCCTTGAAGTGCGTGGATTAAACTCTCGTTGGTCCCCAATTTTGGAATCAACATGTGATTGATACCACACACACCTTATATAGTCACCTATGAAGGTGTAAGTCGTTAACCCCAATAGACCATTGGCGACCTTCAATAGCCCAATTCCCAATGATGTACCAACAAATGCATATCAAATTTG
>JAANSK020252096.1:0-13156 GCA_011763485.2 Isoetes engelmannii
CCCAGAAATCTCTGGCAGAATCAACCCATTTATTATACAATATAATATGAATATATTATATGAAGTAATGATTACGAATTCGTTACCATGTGGCAGAAAACGACAAATGAGAATAATTTCGAATGTGAGTTTTTTAAACCATGTACACTGAAAATGTATTATTTTATTCCACATTCTCTACTTCAATTTAAACGAAATGTAGTACATCGTAGCGTGCTTTTACCCTCCTATGTTCAAGGGCACGTGCGTATTTCTGATATGTGGAACAGAAATGTGACAAGCACGTGGTAGGCACCTCTTCGATGTCACCCAAGCCCAAGAGAAGGCTTGGGGAGAGCATAGTGTGAAGATATCAGGGCCCTCATGGGGTGATTCCCTTTTGTCAGCCATCACGACCTTCATGATGCAATACCTCAAGCTTCACGGCATGGCCTCACGGTGTGACTGTTAAAGATCACGAGTCACGGCCTTCATTTCGTGGCCCTGTTTAGAGGACTGCTCTAGTTAGGGCGATCCTTGAGATTCTTCTACAGATATTTCAAGAGTCGGTTGTTGTTTCAGATCTAGCAGTTTTGATATCTTGGGCCTAAGGCCATTATACTATATACCATAAAATTAGACTTAGAAGCTAGACAAGACTTAAGATTTTTCTCTCGTTTCATATTGATCTCTAAGTTAACGAGATCCCCACAGGGCGGTATCTTGCAGGCTATCTAGGACCCAATCCAGACTCCAAATGCATTTTAGCATGTTTGTCTGTTGTATTTTAGAATTTAATCGATAAGAATATAGCTATGACTCAATCATTTCTGCAAACAGAAACGAAACAGATAACAATGGCACCACACACCAACATGAACCTCTCACAAAGACTATATAATATGACTTGGTTCTCCGGGGGGGGATGAACGAACCAACACAATCCATGCTTCGAAAAACATGGGGTAGATTCCTTAGAATCTAAATCAAATCCAGAGTTTCTAGTCTAGATGTTTGGATGATAGAAAAAGTCTAGCACAAATAAGTAGAGTTCATATGTAAAATCCAGTATATAAGAACTGTCTTATATTTGGCAAAAAAATCGATAATGATGCCAATTGAGGATTTCAAAGTCTAAACATAAGCATTTCAAATAAGAGTTTCCAAATCAAAATCCTAGAAATGAATTGGATGGGTATGTTTGTGGTCATCCCAATATGGTACTTCCGAATATACCATATAAATTTTATCTCTCTCAAGTACAATTGTGCATTTCAATGGTACATCACATATAAATAGGTCATTTTCTTACATTTATCATTGAAGTGCTAAAAAGCCTAATGTGGGTTGTCTTGGCAACATATGAAGTGTGAAGAGAACTGACACAATGCCAGAAATTAAAAGCCATTGCCCCTCCCCTCTGACATCATTGCTGATGGACCTAGAGCCAAAGTTTAGATAAAATTGTATCCCCTGGAATGAAAGGCTAACTAGTAGCCAATTCTTGATATAAAATGAGATACTAGGTCAATGTAGAGATACTAGCTTCTTTCATACATTTGTTATCTAAACATAAGTTTCCTTTGTGTTGACCAACAATACATATGGATCATGCCAAAGTTGTCAGCTAAAGGGGTGGACTAGTGCCACAAGTGGCCATTTGCGTGATTCCAAAGTTCCTGACAACAGGGCAAGTTGCATTGTCCAACATAGTGAAAACGTAATGCCACGAGATTCGTAGTTGCTAATACAGAACGTCTGATAGATGTAGACACAATGGATTACCATAGAGATTGTTATACATACAAATCTAGCTTGATTATGATGGAAGTTGTCATATGTACAGATTCGATTATGTTGCCTTAGCTGAAGCCTTTTCTAGTGATTAATAGACGACGTTATACGTACAAATCCGATAATGATGTCTCCTTAGCTGAAACTTTGCTAGTGATGGACCAAATCACTGATAATGTCTCCTTAGTTGATCCGATAATGTCTCCTTAGTTGAAGCTATGCTAGTGATTGACTTGATGCATAGATGGAGGAGAATCAGATCAATCAAAATAGTAGCTTGTCTCCCAAATAAATTATTTGCCATACAAATCTGGTCGGGCACCATTGTCTCCCTTCAGAATGACATGTACTTCACACACTATAAAAAAAACAAATTTGAGGACGGAAAAAAGGGATTAAAAAAAGGGGCATGCATTTTTGGTGTACCAAGTGCACATTCATAACATCAGAATTAAACCATTAAATGCTTTTATGGGCTTATGTAACTTCCTTGTCATTTTGCAATAAAGAAATGTCCACTGCCCAAATGGCCACAGAATGATGAGACAAATACAGACATGGAATTATGAGCATTGGATGCCATCACATCTTTGGTACAAAGCTATAGTGTCAAACAAATTGCTCACCTAATTCTAGATCAAGAACTAGCCTACACAAATGATATTAGCAAAAAATGCACAAACTAAGACTAGGTTTTTTAGCATACTGGATTCATCCTTACCTGGTACCTAAGAAAAAGTTCTTACAGTTACAGGACACATATAATTAGTCCAATTTCATATATAGCTTTTCCAAGAAAAATATATATTTGCCAACATAAAAGAAAGAGAGTTTGAAAAACTAAAGTCAAGAAAATGCATAAGCATTGTAAGATCTGAGCCAACACCTGAGCTGCCTGCTCCTCTTATCAATTTGATGCATTTGATTTGAAGAAGAAGAGCCTGATGGAAAAGAAATGTAGAGCCCTCTTTTCTTTTGCCACAGTAGAGTGGGATTTACAGATGAATACTGCCAAAAGTAGCCATAGCCATAGCTCCAGTAGGAACACCTACAACTTTTTCTATTTAAGCATTGCATCTGTAGTTGTTTGCAGAGCTTAGAGATAACCTTTTTCTCTGATCTCAGACACTGCCAACATTTCTTACAATGTTAATATATCATTTGGTTTGCGCAAGCAGAGAGAAGAAACAGATTAGTCTGAAGCAAAACAGTTTCCACCATAGTTTGATGCCAAAATAAAGACCAAGAGCAGAGCAAAATAAGTCTAGTGTTGCCTGGTTATAGCTTCTGAAACTTGAGCCAATGACTGAAGGTTGCACCTTACAACAGTATCAGTAAATAAGATGGTGTCTTCACTAGTATTTCCTTCTGGAATATCCACAACATATGATTCAATAACCATAGTTCCCCAACCTCCATCCATGAAAAGCTCATGAAGGGTTGTCACAGATCTGTAATTTCTGAGTCGATGATCTCCTCCTAAGATTTTAAAGCTCAAAATATGTTTATCATCATCTAAAACTTCTAACCTTTCTGTGCTACAGGTTGCTGGTAGACCAGAAACTATGGTAAGCTCCCTAGTGGTTCCAACTGAGAAACCATCATCTTTTACCTGGCAGCTGCGAATAAAATGCTTGTAGCTCTGTGGCCTGTCAAATCTGCGCACTAGAGACCATACCACGTTAATGGGCGCTCGGATCCTCTGCACCAGTGTAGATGTGCATTGTTGTGGAGAAACAGAATGGCTATGATAAACCCAGAGGGCGTTTTGGATTCTTAACTCTTCTTCTTCTTTTCCTCCTTCTTCCTCAAACTGAAGCATTGCTCTAGACTTCACGATCCTTCTGTAGCTTTCTTCCTAAAGACAACGCACAAAACTGAAGTTAATAGCTTAAATCTAAAAAGATAAAACGAAAAACACCCAAATGCATGCGCCGGAAAAGTTCTTATAGATCTACACCAAAACGACAAGACTAAGGCGCACCTTGCACATTGCTAATTGCCGGGATGAACTTAAGAGGAACGAAGCTATCCTCCAAATGCAAGGGCAGGTTGTTGTAACAAAATTAGCGACGGAAAACTGAGATTAAAGGCTGAAATTTGCGGCAGATTCTTGATCGGGAATAATTGAACTCCCGGATCTTTGGAATTTGGACAGGAAACGAACAGAATAAGTTAAGCAAGCCGGCAGCCAAGCTTCAATTTTCGGCTTGGCAGTGCAGAGTGGGTATGGAGAGATACGGCAGTGAAGTTCCCCCGTGTGAAAAAACCCCACGACAAAACATGAACGGCTTGGATCTTTGATGAATAACAAATCGTGACCGACGATTGACTAATAATGTGCTTTTGCACGTGCGCATCCCTTCTTGGTGATAACGGGACCGAACAAAATATCCAAGTAGGTCGGCTGATACTGGGTCCCAGTATCAGCCTAGCCAAGGGCGTTAATTTCTTCTCAACTATGCTGCTCGACCGCTAGGATGGTGCCACGTGGATGCAATATAGAAGATAATATAGAATATGAAAGCATTGAATAAACACAAATGATTCTTCGTGTACACGAAAGGCAACTTACATGACATTCTTGGCATGGAAATAGAGCGACGGGCATCGCATGGAGCTCCGTTGACAAAACAATGTCATGTAAGCGGCCTTTCCTCTGGGCATTTGGTCTAGTGGTAGCATACTCGTTCCTTTAGCAATCTGATCTCGAGTTCAAGACCACCCAGAATCTGACTCGATGCTGTTAAGAGTCAAATCCCAATACGCAATGTAAGGTGATTGGGGCAGGGCCCAACCGAGCAATGTAGTGTGGTATGTGGTCACATGTCCAATTGGATGCTGCCTAGTGGCGTGGAAACTTGTTAGTCGTTCGTTCTATGCCACATGTCATAAACCTAATATATGAGGAAATATATTAGTAAAAACTAGAACGTTAGTAAATGGAGATTCCTAAAATGAAAAAAAATTGACACGTGATGACATCTCTTTGGATAAAAGGGCAGAATGAAGACTAACTAGCTTTTAAATGCATTGGCTTCTTTTCACTAGGAATTAGAATTAATAAACGATTAAGATTTTTCTATGTGCGTTAGATGCGGTCGGAGGATCGAAATTCTACAGGTTAGGATTAATGGTCAACTGGGATTAAAATTACTCAATTAGGTATCAACCATGGATTAGAATTATATAAATTAGAACTAATCATGCTTGTGCATTAATCGCGTCGACCCACCCTTGTGTTGCCACGAAGTTCTGAAAGCCCTGCTAGCGACAATCACTTCATGGCGATGTTGTGCATAAGTCCAATGTTTGATACAATCCATAGATGAGTGAAAGCACAAACTTGAGAATTACTTTTGACTTTCACTCCAAGTTTTACCTTCTGAGTAAAGCAAATGCTTGTCTCTAATCCTTGTGAAGATGGATCTTTTCACGCTAAAACAATACTAGATTCCAGTCCTTCTGTTTGGCCTTATCCTTTAAGCTTGTGTCCGTGTCAGATTTATCCCCCATGTGGTTATTGTGATTTCAATGACGTGATTGTAAACTGATTCAAAATATTGAATAAGCAGCTTTCTTGCAACAAGACAAAACTTCGAATAACAACAGCTTGTTATTTTGCCTGATGACGAACAAAATTTTATTATATAACCACAAAGTAACAAATTAGAGACAACTTAAGAATGTGTTAAGGTCTTAACCCTAATTCTTTGCCTTTTCTTATTCTTCCATTGTGTAAAAATAGTGCTCTCCTAGGGAAGGTGGAAACAACATGACAAAAATTTGTCAGTACATGAATGAGCATTTACGACCAATGCACAACTCTCCATGCATTGATCAGAACATGGACAACTTGCCTCTATTGTTTATCCATAAGATCAATTCTATTAGAAATATTTCACATCTGTGGGAGATATTTGTGCTCATGCACAACTCCCTGTGTTAGCTATTTCTGTTCTGGCCCACATTGAGGACGGGATGACTGCTCCTTTGTAACAAAGGCAGCATTTGCCCCACCCTCAACAACTATAGTCATATGTGGATGATTGACAAGTACTCTAACAAGTAAAAAAAATCGATCAAACGATTACTGCTTTAGTCTAAGATGCCTAGGGAGGATTTATAAATTACTTGATAATATCGAATATTGAAAATACGCCAAAAACCTTCCTTTATCGCTATTGTCTTTCCTATGTTACAATTCCAAGGATCCCAAAACAAGCAATTTGAAAATTGTTCATAATTGATTAGAATAGAATAGACAATATTTTAGAATGGATGTTTGATCGTACTGGTTGTGTACAATTTAGTCGAGATCCATTTTCTTCATGCATGTCTTGAGTTTACAGTGACGATTCACATATATATACACAAGTATATGGCAATCCTTCATTTTAGGAACCATGATGCTCGTTAATAAAACCTTATGGTTTCTGCTAAGTTACTACTTTTAAGTGGATTAACCAGTCAACAATTCCCTGAAGCATTGCACGTAGCGAAGGACGAGCTATTAACGGCGTTGGTCCACGACGTGCATCCAGTGTTGTGCTTTTGATATGGAGCGAAGCACGAGAGAGCGGCCCACATAAAAAGGGCTAAGGAAAAGACATCAATTACACCTATAGGTTCTCAAAGGTATAATCAAAAGGGGCTTTGAGAAATATCTACACCATTAAGATTATCCAAGCATGAAGAGCCATCAAAATTAAACAATGGGGCACCTTAGCAAACATTCAATCTAAGAATATCATGGATCTATTTTTAAACACAGACAATGACTATTACAAAAACGGGAAGAGCTGAGAAATACGCAGTGACTTTAAAAGGTCAGTGTCCTTTTCCAATAAAGGCTACCTTTTGACGAACGAAGGCAGACAACGACTATATATACAGGTACGCTCGGCCAATATGGATGGCCTGCATCGGCTCCAGATGTGATCCTGCATTCCGACATCAACAACAATCAGTTCAACCTTAGATACTCTGTGTCGGATATTCCCCATCCAATGGTTTCCCACAGTATGAGCCCTTCCTAGACCACCGAGTTGAGGAACAAAGGTGTCGATCAACCCTTCCTCATTGGGCGTCGACAACAATGGAAGCAAAGCACATATAATAAGTACAACAGATAGTTCAGAGCGAGTATCACAATGATTTGGGTTGGCATATTAACAATGGCTAGGGTTGACCACTCTATCTGCCCCCTTGTGCACACTTTGGTTTCTTTCCCTCCACTTAATGATATGCTTAAACTCAGGGGGTAGCTTTGCTTGATCTGAGGTCTCTTGGATAGTGGCCAGCCAAGGGAATCAGCAGACACCTTAGCGGCGAGCAACATGTTGGCAGATGGGGAGCACGGCCTAGAACCAGTCACAACCAGAAGTAGACGATAACACGAACCAACCCCGCCAGTCATGCAATGCATTTAGAGTGTGACGTCCTCCCAATGCACTTTGGCCGACAAGCTCTCTATTGATTGTACTTTCCAGAAATGCAATCTCATGGTACCACCCAATGAAACTACTCTGGGTTGCCAGTGCGATGAGACAAAAGAAGGACCCCCCAAAAAAACTATTGTTTTGTGGGCGATTAGAAGATCATGACGGCACACGTCCATACTCGACTGAACTCCCCAAATGCCTGGCCAGGATGGCACCTGCTAACTACACGAGTCAGGACAGCACGTAATCCCAGGGAGTGTCGAACCCATACCTCGCCCACAGGAAGTAACCGATTATAAGCCCAATCCACTATGGGGACCCCAGTAGCCTCAGCCGAGTAAAATGACGATTAATTGCAAATGGGCCATTTTATTTTGAATCTTTGGATTAGGATTTGATAGATTAGTAGGATCGATTTGCATTTTCTAGAGGTGCAATCACCCATATGTAGTTCTTTTTTAACTTGGCAGAAGATCGAACCGCCCATATCACGATTCTTTTATGGGTATTTTAAAAAGAGATTAGCCTATATATGATCTTTAAACATCACAAGTTAAAAATGAATCACCCAAAATAACTAACATTTGTGATAATCTCCTTCATAATAACCAGTGTTCATAATCGACATAGGTATTTTTGAGCTAGGCCTTCTTAGCAAGATCTCATAGTGGAGATTACATAGCAACGACCTCTCTAATCACTTTGGAAGTAGAGATTTAGTAGCACGAAATTGTAGCACCGATATCTCCAAGCTCACAAGGATTTGGAGGTAGAAATTTTGTAGTACCAATCATTTCAAAACCCAATTTCAGCTAGTACAACAACACCATAAAAATACCATAAAAATAGTTGGTGTGGAAGACATGGGGGAGATTCCATGTGATGCCAATGTTTAGCATCTACCATGGAAATAAATTGTATTTTATTCACCAATTTTCAATTGCTAATGTTGTGTTTGAAATTGTGGAAAAGGGAGAAAAAAAATCGTAAACAAAAAAAAAAAAATTATTTTTCTCGTTCGAAAGAAATTGCCCACATATTAATTAAAAATGCCTCTTTTTCTTTAGGTCTGGCTCTAGCACACATGCCGCATCTTCAACTGGCAAGCGTGTCCACTTAACCAAAAAAATGCGGGAATCGCGATCTTCTTTTCTTTTTTAAAAACTTATCTAGTATCTCTACTGTTGAACAAGTTTTTCACTATAGGATCATCCTTATCTATTCTTGGTACTTTTCCTGCCTCCTTATCAGGTCGATGTGATCCATATTCACTGTGGAAGCTGCCAGCCTCATCCATGTTTTTTCTCTTTAATATTGTTTGATCATTTCCTCTTGTTCCTGTATTCTGCAGGGAAACACCATGTCTGAAGCACTCCTTGTTAATAGTAGAGCAGATTTCAGATGGCTTGATACCACTATTAAGGCTACCCTGCAACCTTGTAAATAGCTTAGAAAGTCTTGGGCCTGTTCCTACATAATTGTGTTCCAAACAGGATTTGTAGTTTGTACTTTGTAAGATAGCCTCTATTAGATCAAATAGACTAGCATATAGCATCTATTAGATCAAATAGATTAGCGTCATATAAAGAGAGGTTCCTTCTATACCTAATTGCAGCCAACTAACTTCCATGTCTGGATTCAGAGAGATTAGTTTCTGGCATGTGCATTGCAATTGCTATATTGCTTTGGGCTTTCATACAATTCCCTACCTACTGACTCTTTGATGCCACCATGCCAACCATGAGGACAATGCCAGTACATCAGAACTTGATGCCATACCCAGCAGCCACTCTAAGATGGATTGATATAGTGCCTCAACATCTTCTTGGCTCGAGCACAACCTCTATGCTGTACAATGATTTAAGAATTCTTGTCTATTCTCTGGGTCCAGGTTCTTCTTGGTTTGTCGCTGCAAGCATTGTTCAAAGTGAAAAACACAAAATCTTTCTTTCTCAGGATATGTCTTACCTTCGAAAAAGATATCTCGAACGACATTCTAATTAGCTTGAGCCTCATCAACCATGAATCCATGAAACTGAGCAGGAGGTAATCCTTTGGATTGCATTACCTTGTTTAGCTTTCTCCAAAACTTTATTTGAAATGCTACATCCTCTGTCTTCATCTCACATATGACAATAGTCTGCAAACCTCGTATCCTATCGTATGTAAACAGCCATAAGAAGAAATCAATCAAGCACAAAAAAAAGGGTTATTCACATGGGATCATAAACATGACAAGCCATTGTAGTCCATCCATTAATGCGCTTCACGTGGTCGAAATGAACCCAAGAATTGGCCGAGTCTCCTGAAGAGCGCATTCTGTTTACTAAATCAACACCTGAACCAGCACCAATTGTAGACATCTTGAAGACATAGCATCTCTCAACCGCGGCATTGTGTAGTTGGTCTGGAATCTTAGAGCCATGTAAGAATTCATAGCGACACTTCCTTTCCAAGTACAACAGGCCACTACTTTCATCTTGACATTGTCGATTTCTCTTCCTTGTATCGTCAATCCACTTCCTAAGTCTGTAACACATAATTGCAGATAGTTATGTAAAATAATGCAAAATAGAGTCGTTTGCATGCTTACCTTATCTGATTACACAATGGTTCAAGGCGCATCAAGAGGACATCTACTTGTTCAATAGTCATTTTGTCCAGTAATTGAACATATGCCTCCATTAGCATGCTTTTGCATATTTCGTCCATGGCAATGTCATTCTGCAGCTGCTTGGTCCCATATAACCAAGTGTAGTACCACATTCTTCAGTTTCTTGATTTCAAGCCTTGATTGTGCTCGTCTGATTGGATGAGAATGGGCTCCTGTGTGGATGACAAGTCTTGTGTCTGTGGTACACCTTGGGAGACAGTAATATATCATAGCATCACACAATGAAATACAGTGTGGTTGTTCTTTAGAATATGCACATGTAATTGAGCCATGGTCATCACAGATAAGGCCAACATCTGGTCTAACATGAATACTACCCCTCCATTGTAGTGAATTATGCTCATCTTTACTTAGAAATTAATCACAACATGGATTTTGGCACTGAAGATAGCCACTACAGTATGCAAGTCTTACAGTGCCTTCAAGTGCAGGCGTGTTGGTGTGACTATAAGTTGTCCACATATATGTGGATCTTGATTTTGCTGCATATCATCCATGCTACCCTCCGCTTCTTGTTGACTAGGTAATTCAAATACAATTCTGCCATCATAATATGGTGGCAAGCAGGCAAGCTTTCTAGGTTCCTTCACTTCCATTAAGATTCTTTTGAGCTTGCTATTATCACTTTGGAGCAAAATCGTTATAAAGGTGGAGTCGTAGCCTGCCCGTGAACCTGATGATGAAGATGATGGTGATTCTAAGCTTATGACTCTAGTAGGCTTATCATTTGACAAGCCACCATAGACAATAACTGTGTTACCATAACGTGCATCAACCTTGTAACAAGCGTGTCTTGCATTACTCTTGTACTTTCTGGACCATAGCCATTTTGAACCACACATAATGCATCCAATGGGAATTGAAAGAAGGATGCCAAAGCATTGGTTTCTAGAGTGCAAATTCCTCCTACAAAGGGCATTGTCATTTCCTGTTCTTTTCCCCATCCTCTTACTGTGACGCTCCCTTTCATGAATGGAACAAACTGGAAGAAAGGGAAATTAGGAACCCCTTAAGCACCTCGTTATCGGAATAACCCATTTTGAATTTGAATTTAAAAAACCGTTAAGGAAGGAAGGAAGGAAGGAAGGAAGTAAACCGTTAAGGAATCATTATAATGGATGGAACTAAATGTTAAGGAATCATCGTAAGGATGAAACCCGCTATTAAAGCACCCTTTAATATGCATTAACACCCTTTGCATTAAAGCACCACGTTAGTACCCATTAACACCCGTGGTATGGCTAAAGTTGCAGATAATGTTATACTTAACGACTCAAGAAAATAAATACTTGGGTTTACCTTAATACTTTTACCTTGCAAAAAAACACGTTTAAGAAACTTAACTTTGGAAAAAAAAAAAAAGCATGCGAGTTTGAAAAAAAAAAATCGTGGAACAAAACGTGGAGACTGATACAGCAGAAAACCTGTGGAGACTGATACAGGAGAAAACTACAAACAGTTCTTTTCACGGAGGAAGCAGGCTCACAGTAGATAAGTCGACGACGACTGGGTTGAGCTGAGTATTGAGATGGAGCTTGCTTTGAGCTGAGTATGGGGTTGAGCTGAGTATCGGATTTGAGCTGAGCATCTGGTGGCTGGTTGGAGCTTGGTCGGCGACGACTGGATGGATTATATAAGGAAGTTGTGACATTGTATCCTGCTTCTTTATGCAACTAAAATCTCTGGATGGCGCCGACTCACAGACTAGTTCATCATTCTTGATGTCCTCATTCTTGCTCATTCTCACAAATTAGTTCTTTCTTGCTTCCTTTTTCTGCATTCTTACGCATTATTCCTTCCTTTTTCTTCAATCTTGCTCATTCTTGCTTCCTTCTACTGCATTCTTACTCATTCTTGCTTCCTTTTTCTTCATTCTCATTCTTACAGACTAGTTCATCCTGGATTCCTTTCTCTGCATCCAAAATCTCTGGAGGGCGCCGACTGGTCATCTGCAGTGTGCACCACTCCTAGCCCGCTCATAGAAAACTATAAAAAGAACCTTGGAAATAAACATAAAAACTACCCTATTGTAACAATATAAATATTGAAGTTGTTTGACCAAAAATTCTTAATGTGCAAAGGATAACATTTGAATAACTTTTTCAAGTAAAAAATGAGGTGAAAATTGGTACTTTTTTTAGTATGAAAAATTGGTGCTACGTTTAGGGTGAAAAATTGGTACTATTTATGTGGTGAAAATTAGTACTATTTTTAGGGTGAAAAATTGGTACTACTTTGAAGGTGAAAATTGGTACTATTTTTAGGATGAAAAATTGGTACTAATATTAGGTTTGAAAAATGAGTTATTGTTAAGGTGGTTTCGAGTACCATATTTAAGATGGTTTTCTCCATTAAAATTAGGATGGCTTTCGAATGAAAAATTAGTACTACTTTAGGGTTGAAAATGAGTTATTTTTAAGGTGGTTTTATGCCCTAAAATGACAACATATTTCAAAGTGGATACAATATAGTTTCAAAGCAATATACGATACAAGAATTTAGCGTCGACAGAGCCGACGCCCTATGCACCATCGATGACTAAAGGTAAGTGTATCTACGCACTCTCTTTATGCAGGCTTCCATTTGAGAGCACGTTCATCCTTGTTTCATCATCTACATACACAAACCATGCACATTAGACGAAATAGCAATCACAGTTTTCAAATGCCACGCACTATAAGGTTCCCACGAGAGCAAAAACGTACGGGATAACATAAGGTTTGGAATGGTTAGGGGGAGGTATTTGTATTCAAATTCGTAGATTGCTGACGTGGAAATGTGGGTTTGGGTGTTTCGATGATGTTTAATGTTTTTTTGGTGATTTGTTGGATTAGTTTCTATTTATGTGGTTTGACCTTCTATTTTAGGTCAACCGAGGGCATGGCGGCGTGCACTGCAGGCCAGGGCAGGGCGGCCATGGCGGAGGTTCAGAAGACAAGGATCTGGGGATCGTGGTGGGGGTTTGGAAGAAGACAAGCACAAATTTACGCCGGTGGGAAGCTGGGCTGAGCGCAAGGTTTGGCTGGTGGAGCTTTTGGTTTCGCTTTTCTAGATTTTGGAGATTTTGGTTTCGCGAGGAATGAGGTGCGTGTCTTGATCTTTTGTTAGCTTCATTAGGTCGGATTTGAGGAGGCATCCGAGGCTGCACAGAAGCGTTGAAGCCCAGTTTTGAAGGTAGGCGATTGCAGGACACAGGTTGCAGGTTTTGGCATTCTAGAAGGAACTATACAAGCAGGAAAATACCTCTATTCATGGGTGCTGCAGC
>JAANSK020252107.1:0-13154 GCA_011763485.2 Isoetes engelmannii
GGTGGGTGCAGGGGAGGGGGGATAAATCTTGAGGTTTGGTTTTTCATTTTAGGGCAACGCATAGGGCAGCGCATTTGGTTCTTTATAGATTGGTTGGAGTGAAGAGCGATGATTTTTATTTAGTCTGGCTGGGTCTATGTGAAGCGACGCTATATAAAGGTTACAAAAGATTTGCACAAAAGGAACCAGGATGATGAGATTCAGACCATGTGGAGTCTAAGAAATGACAAACCTAGTTTGGCAAGCTTTAAAAAATAAGAGAAGAACATGCTCGAAGAAGTTATCTAAAAAGATGCTCTTCACGTAGCACAACATTATAGTTTGGTTGTTCGCTGATACCCCACAGTGTGATGATAAAATTCAATAAGAATAAGTCCAACCAAGGTCCATGCTTCGAGATTTAGATCATGTCGAGTCTAACAAACGACAAAACTAGTTTGGCAAGCTTTAAAAAATAAGAGAAGAACATGCTTGAAGAAGTTATCTAAAATTCAATAAGAATAAGACCAACCAAGAACTTTTGATTAATCCTTGTCTAGAAAGACAATAATGCCAACCAAGTATCACGTTGAAAGCTTGCCTAAGTGGTGCCATCTAGAGTGGGGTTGAGGTTATTGGGTATATTAAGGAATGGGGTCCCTTTTATGCAAGGAATCTAGCTCATGTCTGAGTAATAGATGTATTCAATCAAACAAACTGCTCCGGTTCCTTAGGTTGTGTAGTTGCTGAGAGTAGCTATGTTTGCAACACAACATAATTTGTTGGGTCAGCACATCATCAAGTCCAAGAGGCAGTAGTATTTTGATTATAAGAGTCGAAATGCTAAGCTGGACAAAAGACATGAGCTTGCGATGGTCTCATCAGCATCAATCTTCGTGACAATGCCCTTACTATAAGAGGATATGTTAAGACAATAGCAGAAACAATCCCATTAGCTGGATCATGATTGAAAAAACATCACTTTGACTGGATTTTCAGTTGCAAGCTGGGAGCTTTATCAGTTTGAGAAAAGGTGATATTGGATGACCTCGATCTTTACTCAAGAGGAAGTTAATGCCACAACTTAGAAATGGTAAATATGATGAAGCTATTCTGTAGTATGCCAAAATCGCAGCTGGAAACTTAGCCAACTTTGGAGCAGTCGTTCTCCATGTACAGATGTCCGATTTGTGCGATTTAAAGCCCATAACTGATCAGATCAGAGTGTAGTTTCTAATGCAGTTGAAATCGGTGGATTTCATTGAAAATAACTTCAAGGACAGTGGTTGCTGCATGGTTTGTGTTAGCTGCTCATATAACATACAAAAATTGAAAGATGGCAATTATAATCTATGAACAGCTTTTGCATTTCTTAGATCAATGCCACTCAGCAGGAAGACAAGCTTAGCAGAAACCTAGTTTCAGTAAATGAGTAGCCACAATCTACTCTCTTGGAATACTATGATTGTGGTATTTCTGCATAATGGGAAGCCTCCTTCCTTTCAGGCTGGTCCCTGGAAGAAATGCCATGCTATTGTTCCTTGAAACATGTTGTGTAAGGAAGATTTCCCATGAAACCTGAATGCTCAGCGGAGCAAGGTTTCTTGAGTTCCCATGATCAGCAAGACCTGAACGATTTTTTCCCCAAATCTGAGCCGCCTAATCTACGAAGAACTAATCTCAGCCGATAAATCCAATTCAGGTCTAAGACCTGAGCGCTAAGTATTCCGGATGGATTACTTTCTCTTCAGGTCTGAAACCTGAATCTGTGGGTCGGAATCTTCCAGGTTTCATGCCCATGGGAAACCCTAAACCCCCTAAGGTTTCCCATGGAACCTGAAACCTGAATGCTCCTCTGGAGCAAGGTAAGGTTTCTGGGTTCCCATGGATTGGCAGACCTGAAGAAATTTATCTGAAGATCTAAGCCGAATGCTGCATGAGAACAAAATATCAGTCGTTAGATGAAATCCAGGTCTACGACCTGAGCGGAAAGTAATAGGAGTGATATACTTTTTGTGGAGGTCTCAAACCTGATCCGTCGCTCAGGTCCACGCCCATGGGAAACCCCCCTAAGTCCTCTGCAAACAAAAGTACATCATGCCACAAAATCTTGCAAAATTCAACGGGAACTACACGTATCATACAACATACCTGATTAAATCAAAGTTGTATTAGCAACCCCAGTGATTTGCCCTCATTGAATCAAAGTTGTATTAGCAACCCCAGTGATTTGCCCTCACCAACAGCGGATACAACCTTAACGCTAGCAGCCAGTATTTACCAGAAGCACTCCCATGCAATCTAAACTACAAAGTCACTAACTGGACTCTTAGTCAAAATAAACCTCTGATCACGCACTGCAGAGTCAATCATGCCATAACTCGAATTACCAAAAAGGCATATGTGTTAAACCGAAATGGCTGGGTCAGGTTTATGGCATGCAAAAACAGTCTTGGGTCTTCAAATCTGCTAACCCACCAAAAGATACTGTGTACCTTTTGCAAGGCTCGGTTCTCATATCAGATAGACCACAAAATGCTCGTATAGCTAGACCAGCACTAGATTCGATTGGCGAACTTTTGAGATGATTAAAAAATGTCTACAGGCAGCCAGAATCGCCCGGCCTGCGTGCCTCTAATTTCTGGCATAATTGATGCCATAATAATTATCCAGTATGGAATTAGAATGCTTGAGGGAGCAGCGGATACCTTTGGAAGGTGGACGACGAAGGAGAGAACATGGGCCCTTTTCAGGAATCAAATCTGGAGCTGAAATCGGCCCCACAACCGGATTCTTCAATGACCTAGGGAGCTGGAAATTAGAAAGGAATGACGATGGCTCAGAATAAACATGATCTGGGCAGGAGGTAACAAAATCTCGCGCTTGTGCAAAATAGATGGAATAAGAGGACATCTGCTGCCATCGTCAAGCTCAACAAAATTAAAATACGACAAGCAAGCCAACCTTGCCTGGGCATCCGGCATCAGCTTCTTGCATCGCCATAGCTACACAGGCATGTGTATGTGTTCCTACACATTGGTGTGTGCATAATGGAAGGGTGGAACAGAGAGGAAGCTCCAGCTTACCACTTTCTAGGACTTGTTGGGAAGATCTCTCAAGAGAATGTCATCGAGATGATGTGATAGACACGCAGGTAGTGAGCATGAAAGTGGAACATCCCAGATTACCTATGAATATTGTGACATGGAATGTTTAGGGCATAGATGGTCTCTCTATTTATCCAAACTTTCTATGGATTTTTGTTGCCTTTCAAGAACACAATGTCGAAGAGGTGATATACACAAGTTGGCTTCCATTCTGGGTCGCGAATATAATGTTCTTATTGCGGCAGCTGACTCATCTAAAGCTGGGGTCGTCACTACTTGGAGTTTCATTAATGTGACATTTACTCATATTAATAAATCTTGGATTATTGTTAAATGGCAGGATAAGGGCCAGGAATGGGGTATTGTAAAGTTCATGCTCATATTGATGTGACATTTACTCAGATTGATAAGTTTGGTCATTGGATTATTGTTAAATGGCAGGATAAGGGTCAGGAATGGGGTATTGTAAAGTTTATGCTCATAATCGACCTGGTCAAAGTGGTTCTCTATGTGCTTCTTTGATGAGTAAGGTGCTTAGACGTGGAAGTGATGTTGCTTTGTTTATGATTGGTGATTTTAATATGGTGGAAGCAGAAACTGATAGATGTGGTAGGGGATCACTAGTAATCCAAGGATTTGAGGGGGAATAGTGGCGACGTTTCTTGCTAGATTGTGGATGGGCAAAAATTGATGGGGACTTCATTCACATGGTGTAATGGTTGGATGGGTTATGGCAGAGCTTATGCTTGCCATGATCGTAGCTATTATAGCGTTCTTGCTGCTGGTTTGGTACAGGACTAATCTTTTGGATAGCTCCATTTCAAGTCATAACCCACAATGGTTTTCTTCTTTGTTGTCAAGTAACAGGAGACCTACTAAAACATTTTTCAAGCTCAATATTAGTTACTTGAAGAATGAAAAGTTTAAAACGGGTTGTAAAGATGTGTGGGCACATACATTCTCTCCATCTAGGGGGATGTCAGACGTAGTAGCTGCCATGGCGGCGGTCAAACCTTTTGCTAGGAATGGGTCATCGTAAAGTGCTTGAGGCTAAGGTCAATTGATAGGTTTATATCAGAAGTTACAAAGATGCAGAGCTTATGTTCCCGCTTCTGGCATTAGAGAATAAGAATAAGAGAATTTTTAATGTCACGCCACAAAGACACCATCCTTCCAGAGAAGTGACGGTACAGAACATTGGACCAAAGACCCAACTGAACCAAAAAAGAAAAGGGGAAAGGGGAAGGGAGGGGGAAGGGGGGGGGGCAAAGCCCCATCATAACAATAATAGAACAAAATGCACCAACAAAGATGCATGCAGGAGAGCGGGACTAGCTTCACACAGCCTAGAGGTCGGGAGGCCACTGATCCCTAATAATAGTACGACCACCTTGATACACGGTACGTTGCAATCAAGCCTCGCAAACCCGACAGAGTTCCTCTTTACATCTGCAAAGCTGGGCGGGGGCGAGATCTTCTTGCACCAAGAAGGTGGTCCCCTTCAAGTGATTACCATATCGCAGAACATGTAGACGGGAAATAGCATCCCGAAACCTAACCAAAAGGTGGCAGGAGTTGTCAAGTCGTGCTGCTTAAACCCGATTGGCGAACACTATCCCGGAGGTCTCGATCTGCATGTTGTCGGCAAAGAAGCGGCGGGCCTCCTCAATAGCCGAGCAATTACGCACCTCTAGGAACCCGATGATGCGTAAATTCAGTGCAGGCGAGTGTGAGTCCCTCCTGATAAAGGAGATGAGGTGAAAGCTGCTTGTTCCGAAGTGGAAGCTGTCGATCCATACGCATCCCATAGGCCCTCAGTCTGTGTCACATTGGAGGTAGGAGGTTGGAGATCGTCGATCTGTGTGGCAACGAAAGCTGACGGTGCCTACTCACGTAATTCGAGCGCTGACATTTGCACGGAAGCATCAGCATTCTCTGCCTGCTGGCATTCTAAACCTGGCACAAAGTCCCTTAGCAATTGCAACAATTGTGTCCATCGCTCTACGGAGACAGTTAAAGATTTGCGAGCCTTCCCGCCAGCAGAATGAATAGCATACAGATGGCCCTGGAGCTTAGGCGGGAAATACTGGGCCTGCACATCTAAAACAGAGCTATCGAGCCGCAGTTGGGACCTAGCCATGGAGCTAGATGCGAGAACGGGAGCTCCGAGAGTACGGCGGTGGCTGTGGCAACAAGGACTCCCATGCAGGGGGCTTATCTCTAGCCATCTGTACACCAAATCTGTCACTAACAGGGGGTCTATGAGCCAAGGGCTTATGAGCCATGGCGGAAGAAACAAAGAGAGAGCAGACTAAGAGAAAAAAGGGGAAGAGCAGGAGAAAGAAACAGATCTTGGAAGAAATTAAGGATATTGAGATCGAGCAGGTGACTGGAGCTAAGTTGAAGGATGGTCTACAATGGTTCAAGTCTGGTGATAAGTGTTCACAATTCTCTTTTATGGCAGCAAAAAGGAGGAGGATGGTAGCTTACGTTCATTCTCTCATTCTTCCAGATGATTTTGAGGTCTCTAATTCGGTGCATCTAAAGCAAAACCTTCATAATCATTTTGCAGTATTCTTTGCTCGACATCACTTACCTTTTCAGGAGGACATGCAATCTGATGTGTTGAATAAGGTGTATTCTATTGTTTCAGCAGAGCAGCGTTCACTCTTGGAGACAAATATCACTAGGGATGACTTAGGTACTGCAGCGGCTCACCTATTGGTCCAGGCCCCGATGGTTTTGCCATAGAATTTTTTCAAGAATATTGGGAGTGTCTTGGAGAAGATATATATCATGCATTTTGTGAATTTAGAAGATACAGAAGTTTGGACAAAATTCTTAAGACAGGTGCCACCTCCCTTATCCTCAAGTGTAAAGAGCCCAAGACCATTTCAAATTAGCATTCTATCACATTGCTCTCTATGGTGTATAAGAGTTTTGCAAGCTCTGGCAGATAAGTTTTTTGTTGTTCTTGTTGAGTAAATATCTTCAATCAAACATGTTTCCTGCCTGGAAGGTGTATTCTTGATAATATTTCCGCGACCTATGAAGGCATGTATTGGGCAAGGCTAAAGGCACATCATATTTTATATCTCAAACGTGACTTTGCCAAGGCGTATGACAGTGTGGATTGGGTTTTTTTGAAGAAGTGTCTATTGGTTTTAGGGTTTGGTATCCCATTCACAAGAGGTGATGAAGTTGTATACTTCTGCAAGGTCTACAGTACTCTTTCAGGGAGAGCCCTCTGCCCATTTTTTCTGTTGGTAGAGGAGTTCGTCAAGGTTGCTCCGTGGCTCCATTTCCTTTTACAATAGTGGTAGAGGTGCTCGCACAATTGTTCTCTAGTGCTGTTGAGAATGATGTGATTAGGGGTCTACCTATGGATAATGGCTCTCAAGAAATTATTAATTTGTATGCAGATGATACCTTTCTATTCTTGTCAGCAGAAGATCATAATCTCCATAATGCAAAGCTTCTGCTTGACACATTTTCCTTAGCCTCTGGAGTTTTGGTCGGTTGGCAAGTGTTCTGCTATGTGGACTTTAGATGATGAAGTTCCACCATGTGTTTTTGCCTATCCCTAGAAGATTTTCCTCACGGGAAGGCAACCAAGCTACTTGGTACCCTGTGGGTATTCGGGTGAAAGCATGTTAGGGTGTACCACTTTTGGGACATTACCCAAAGTACCCTGCGTACTCCACATATGATGCAATAACTTCTTCTTAATGGCAAGGATTGACATGAAAAGTTCCTTTGAAGATCTTCCTTCTACCACTTCCATACATAGGGCAAAAATTTTGAACATTAAATGGGGTTTAGGTACTTTTAATATTGATTAGGTACCTTGCAAAATGCAGTACCCAAATTCCCTAAGTAGTAGTTTTCAAGGTACACCCTAACATGCTTTCACCCATTCATGCTCACCTTTTGAGCTCGGGATGTCATGATAGAGGGGTTGCGATGTCACCTTTTTTGATGGGATACTACGAAACTCTGTATGTTTGGAAGGGTAACAGTTGCTAAGCATGTCTTAAGCAACACACATGTTTAATTTGGATTCTGCCATTCTTGCTTCTCAATCAAAGTTTCAGGAGATTGTGGGTATTATCAGAAACTTTATTTGGGGTGGAAATAAAGCAGAGGTTGTGGTAAAGATTGCATGGTCTAAGTGTATAAAACCTAAGTCTGCTGGAGGTTTGGGCATGATAGATTTGCACTTGCGGAGTAAGGTCATGATCTCAAAATTCATTTGGAGGCGTCTCATTGGTAAGGACGATTCTCCTGGGTTATGAGTTATTGCACGGGCTCTTACCCACTGTATCCCTTTTGGTAAAATCACGCGTAAACCTGTTCTTCCATGGAGTCTATTTTATGAGTTACAGCCTTATCAGAATGCTTTTCTATTTTTAAAAAGATTGTTAGCCTCTTGGCATACAGTCAAAATATTATTTCACATCAGTCCAACCGATTGTGCTCAGTTGGATGCATCTTGTTGGTGGATATCCCTAGCAGACAATGCACTACTTTGCTATACAGTGCACCCATTGACTCAAAGACGTTGAAAAATGGCTGGAATTATAACAATTGCAGCGTTGTATGACTCAAGCCAGTTGTTGACATGGAAGGCTTTTCAGTTAAAGTTTTTATTGGGGTAATATAGAGCTCTTTGGCAAAAAGTAATAACTATCTACAGCCTATTCTGCCACACCAAGAAGATAATTTGGTATGGATATGTCATGAGGAGGTTAAGGAGTGCAAACTTGTGAAATCTATGTATAAGTTGCTTCTTGATACTGATCTATTTCCTCCTTCTGATAAGTGGCCCCTTCAACTCCTTCCTCTTCAATGGCAACAGATGTAGCCTTGGGCATGGGATAAGCTACTTCATCTTAAAGTGGCAGTTCTTTGGTGGCAGATTCTTCATAGATGTCTTCGGGTTAATGTGCTTGTCCACTACTTTAACCCTAGAATATCAAATCAGTGCCAGTATGCAAGCATAGATCTGAGACCATTGAGCATTACTTTCCATGTTTGACCATCTTAGACTTGTCTAGGATTGGTTGTTCTTCCTTTTTTAGGTTTCATTAACAAGTGCTTTGGTACTAATCAGTAAGGTACCTAATCAATATTAAAAGTACCTAAACCCTATTTAATGTTCAAAATATAGGGGATGACTGGGATGTACAAAGAAGGGTTCTTTGTTGTGAAGAGTGGTAGATAAGGGATTTTTTTATGACCCTAGGAACGCAGATGCCATATCCAAAATATATATAGGTGAATCCACCGGGAATATACCCAAGTACCTTGACAGAGTTACAAAGCCAGGCTTTTCATCTAGCTGCAGGATGCTTGCTTTGGACTATCTGGAAAAGAAGAAGACTGGTAATCTTCAAAGGTCTGGATGTAGTAGATAACTATGTTCTCCAAGAAGCTCGAGGTCGCATTGCTAAATTGTATCATTGTTCTTCACTTGTACCTCGTAAGAGGCGATTGATTTTTGAGGAGTATTTGGATTTGCGCTATGCTAGGCAGTTTGCTTCACTCGGTGGGCCTTGCTTATCCGCAGAGATTTTATTCCTGCCTTGCATTTATACTTGTGCTGGACCATTTGATTAAATAAAGTCTGACTTCCTTCAACAGAAAATAAAAAGTTCTTGGTAGATTAAGGGTTTTCCTTTTTTAGTCCAAAAATTAATGAGCTTATTATATCCCTTGTATTTTATCTCATAAACGTTCTGGTTTTAATAGAAATCAAGTTAGTTCAATTTATGACATCTGTTTGCAAGTAACAATATAACATCTAGCAACATTTCTTATACAGTGTACTAGAACGACAAGATCATATAACTATAATGCTCACCACATTGAAAAGATATTGGACAACACAATCTTAATGTACTTTTACTAGATGAGACAGATTTCGGAATGATTTGTAATAGCCATGGAGAACAATATCCCTACAAGAAAAAAAGATTGTCGAGGATGAACAATCTTGCCAGTTAATGTTTTTAAAATGAGGTGTGTTTTGGAATATCTCAGTCATTGAATCCATCGGTTCTATAGGTCAGGGTGTACCTGTCGATCCTATAACCCAAAGTGTAGGTTTTTGGGTGCCTCTTGCTTCTATTATGGTCATCTATGATTGGGTGTGCCTAAATTTTGAAATATGGAATAGATTGCGGCTAAAGTTCCGAAATATAAAATATGGGGACTCCAATCTCTACTGCAAACAATTCAATATCTTAATAGAATGCTCTGGCCAAAAGAATTAGCAAACTAATGTGGTTATTTTTTCCTTTTCCTTTTCCTTTTCCTTTTCCTTTTTCTTTTCCTTTTCCTTGGTCTAGTGGTAGCACACTAGACTCAGCAATGTGAGGTCTCGAGTTCGAGGCTGCCCAGAGTCGCACTCTGAACTGTGGGCTTCAAAACCCACAGACGCAATGTAAATATGTGTGGTGTGCCGTCCCATGTCCAGTTGGATGATGTCTAGTGGCGGGACGCTAAAAATGTTTCTTTCAGACGCAATGTAAATATGTGTGGTGTGCCGTCCCATGTCCAGTGGGATGCTGCCTAGTGGCGGGACGTTACAAATGTTTCTTTCTTTCTTTCTTTTCTTTTTATTACAATTCGTTCAATGTTTTAGGGTATTGTCTATGGTTTAGGCATGGTCATTTACGCATCCAAATCAAATCCCCATGGAACCCCCTGTTATTATGGTGTACAATCCACAGCAGAAGTTAAACTTAAAATTTTCTTCTCACTCTAATTTAAAAGGAGCGTTATACTTATGGTTTATTTTCTAATTACAACCAGAATTATCCATTACAATTGAGTACAATGTACTTACAACAGAGCCTTGTGTGACCTTCGTTGCTGTTGTTTCAAACATTACCTGTTTCTTGTCAATTATTTCCCCTTCTGAATCTCTTAAACGAACTGAGAACAAACAAAAAGAATATACCGAAGAGAGTATGGTGAGATTGCATTCTCTTTTTATATACCATGAATTTTAGAACTAATTAAATTTTCTAAAGACTTCCATGAATGTATGCATACGTATTTTCAACAAGGCTCTAAGGCACTATAAATTGCTTTTATACCGCAAATTGCTATAAGGACGGTGCTTAATAATGTGTCTTAAAAAAAAAAGTCCATTCTTATTTAATTAAGGTGTGTGAATCTGCATACCTCTTTATATTGAAAATGTTTATGAATAGAATAGAATATAATTTTTAATCTCCATAAAGATCAACAGTCTATATGACCATATAAGAATCTAGTTCTGGAGCATGGATAAAGGGGATGGCTAGGATTTAAGTTGAGATAGGAGCTTCAACAGGTGCTGAAGCTAGAGGAAGAACAAGAATAGGAATATAAGTAGGTGCAAAGGAAGGATCTCGAATAGGAACTATCTCAGGAGCAGATTGATCAAGATCATAAGTAGCTGTAAAATATACAAAAGACAATCACATACTGGAGGTAGAGTCCGTGCTCAAGCTCGAATTCAAGACTGAGCAACCAGTGGAAGATGGGGTCTTTGCAACATTAAGGTGGTTAAGAACTAGAACTAGATCAAGAACTGGAACTAGACCTATGTCTGGAACTGGAGCTATCACTGGAGTAGAATCCTGAACTAGAATTGACGGGCTAGTTGGCCATCCAACTGTCTTTATTGCTGCCCCACATCAAGTTTCTCGTCATTCCTCTTCAATTCAGGATAGCAATGATAGAACAATGCCGCAATTACCCCTTATATAATACTTTCAATTGATTCCCCATGATGGATGAAATTCTCGGACTATCACGAGCCTACAAGCTAGATATAAGAAAGTGCAAGAGAAACACAAATATAAACTAGAAGAAGAATAACATGTGCAATGGCCCAAGGGGCAAATCAAGAACACATGAAGAAGACGGCTTGAGACCATCCACAAGGTCAAGAGCAAGAATGCAAGAACATGGGCAAGACTAAGACAGACGCAAAAATATGAGCAAAAGCAATAGCGAGGCACAAGAGAAGCTCTTAAATGGTGTCGAAGTGGAATGGTTCGACAAGAATGAGGTGATAGGTCTTGACTTTTAGACCGACGGTTGAGATTGCTTTACTCCAACAAATGAGGTCGGGAAAAGTGTCAATGTAGGTTCTGGAATGTTTTAGAACCTCATGTAAATAGCTCTGCATGTGAGGAAGACCCAAAGAAATATCTTCAAGAAACATATGTGGCTCAGTTGGCAAGATGCATGGCTTGTAAGTAGAAAGCTGCAAGTTTTGAACCTTGCCTCATGTAATTACCTTTTGTATCAATGTGATGACCATCTTGTGAGTACAAGTATTAGCCGTATGGTCGTCGTTAATCAACAAGCCTATTCTTGCTAAGGCTTTTCCTTCGAATACCCTTCAGAGAGGGTTTTTAATCTTGGACAATAATAGGTCTATTGTGTGTTTGGGTCTTATAGGTCTTTTTGGTCTTTGTGGAAAAAAATCCACAGCTAAGGTTTTTTCCGCAAAAACCCTCCAGGGCCTCGAACACCCTCTAGGGCGATGTTTCCTAATCCTGAAAATTAATAGGTCTCTGTGTTATTAGTTTGGGTCCGATAGGCTTTTTTGGTCTCCATGAACAAAAAACTCCAATTCAAATCAATTCTTTATTTATCCATCTCAGCAAGTGTTACATTGGTTGAGAGTGGGTAGCACAGATTGCAGGCTACCCCAAAAACTAAATATAAATTAATTACAAATGAATTATATAAAACATCCGCTAAAAGCTGCTACCAAAACAAAGTGTATTGAGATGTTAGATGATGTACTTGCTAAAGGCTTATCACCAGGATTAAACCCTTTCGGGTTTTTGAGGAAAAAACCCTAGTGATAAACCCTCAGCAAGGGGCTTTGAGAATCGTAAAGCTACTACAGTGCCTCCATCGAAAAGAAAACTAATATTGAAGAAGCCGGGAGCGCATGATATCTGATGCCCTGCATAACAGAGTCACTAAAAACATATACATGATAAGAAATCTCCAAAAACATAAAAGAAATATAGGCTGGTCATCCGAGCCACACGAAATAAGAATTATGTAAGTGTGACTGTATGTGCATGCAAGAGAAAGAAAGAAAGAAATTTGATTATTTTCGCCTACTAGACCATCAGGCCTATGAGACGTCTTTTTACAGCAGATATTTTTCAAACCACATATACTTATACAGTTTCCCCCACAGCCGGGGGAACACCGGTCTCCTCTCCTACACATGACTCATAGTCTTCTAAAAGTGACTTATAACCACGTACATATTGTTCTCTCAATTCTAAAACAGCTGTAAGAAAATTGCCAATTACCTTTGCAGGAAGTCTGAAAAATTCCACAAGGGTTTTGGTCTGAATCGCATGATGACTTCTCAAATCTTGGTATGCTGGACAGTGAAGAATAACATGTTTCTCATCCTCTAGAGTGTTCTCCTCACACAATTTATATAACCGGAGTTCCTGTGGTATGTCTCCCCATCGACCTACTTCGATGCCTAAATGGTGTGAGCTGAGGGGCATCCTGCATATTGTATGCCTCTTATGCAGCGAAATTTTTTCCTTAATATAGGGCAGTTCCACCAATTCTGGATTCATCCACTTCTTGTAGTTCTCCATTTTTTGTTTCTTCTCCTTCCATAATTTCTGTTTCACTTTATCTAGAACATATATTCTTGCTTGCAATGCTTCTGGAGGAATATCTGCAACTGCAATGTCCCATTTTTCTAACCATTTAAGAAAATCAGCATACCACCCCTTACTCTCGCTGTGTTTCATGGCAATATGTGGCAGAGCTTCCTCATCCAAAACCCGTATCTTCCACACATACATAAATGTCTGGCATAGGGCTTCACTCTCTAATGGCATCAAGCCTGTTTCTGCAATGCATTTTTACTCCCGTTTCAGCAAGCAAAAACTTCTTTTGAACTCTTTCTATCTTCTTCCATCTGTCCAGAGATAAACCTGGCCCCCATATTGCACAACCATACAGTACTGCCTGTTGAACTAGTGAGCAAAATAGTCTTTTCTTTAGTCCAAAATCAAC
>JAANSK020252118.1:0-13153 GCA_011763485.2 Isoetes engelmannii
AGAGCCCATGCATGTACCACTCGCATATCATCTGGTTATCTTCAACCAAAGTGGAGATGAAGTATTTGATGCAACGTAGTCGTATCCCCAATAGTCCATGGAACCCATACAATAGGCCATTACTACTAGGATTTAAAAACCCCTGCCTCGAAAGGTTTTCAAGGAAATTTTTTTGCAGTATTGATGATACTAGACAATAAGTAATCAATAAGTTTATACAAAGAAAATCATGGTGACTACTGATGCCTTAGCAATTGAAGACATGCATCTAATACCTCAAGTCTGTATAATGCTAAGGTATGCATAGATGGTGCTGGAAAAGTTGTGGAAGAGAAGAATGTAATGCTAATGTTAAATAGCCATTCATGATCATCATAAAAGCATAACATCTCAGGAAATGTATCTTCTATATGTTATTTATTCCATTGACTCCTTGCACATAAGACCATAAAATATAAAAAAGTTGATATGTTTTCAATTGAATTATGCTTTGTTCGTCTTCACTGTGGTAGTGCTTGACGTGGATAGCATCAAAATAGAACATGCATTTTGACCACTATTTTAGTAAAGTTATCATGTGGAGTGTTTGGTTGAATATTGATGTCGTTGAATGGGACCTTAAGTGAGTTGACTATGACCTTCAAATATGTTATGATGTATATTAATCACTAAGATGCTTTAGATAAGATGCTTTAAATTGATCCTCTTTCCTTAAAAATAATACAACATCCATCTTTTCTCTGCTAAAGTGTCACGAGTAGCCTCCCAAGGAGAGACAAAGGATAAGGCTCAACTGTCTGATCAAATGGGTTTGTGGTCCCAAAGCTGACCTTCCCAGACATCTCTGTATACCGTCTAAAGCATCATTTGAAAAAGAGTATTTTTTCACAGCTGCAAAAAGGTCAACTTTTTTATGATGTTGTGATTCATGTTTTGCTCATTGCATTTTGTTTTTCGTGAAAGACATAAAGAATGTTTGAATTTCATGATCATTATTAATATTTCTGCTTTTAAACTATATCTCAAACCTCTTGTCCATTTGTGTGTTGCCAAAAATCCTGAATGGTGGTTAGACATACTAATTCATAAAAATCCACACTAGATCCATAGCAGTGATGTCTCGAGTTCGAGACCACCCATAATCGCACTATAAACTATTGGATCTCAAAAACCCATAGACGCAATGTAAAGTGGCTGGGGGCAGGACCCAACCGAGCAATGTAGTGTGGTGTGTGGTCGCGTGTCTAGTTGAATGCTGCCTACTGGCGTACATGTCCAGTTGGATGCTTTAAAATCCTCCTCCTCCTCCTCCTCCTCCTCCTCCTCCTCCTCCTTTAGCGAGAGATGTAACGTGCCCGTAACCCATGGGAGATAGGCTCGTTGCCTGGGGCGCTCGAGTAGATCTTTGGGTCTTAGCCAATTCATATTGATAAACTAACGACACTGTAGACATATTGATTGATTAATATAGAGTTTGACAAGCTTAGGCTATGTTCCCATAGCGGAGAGTTCAAGTTTGAGTGTTCTCGTGCAGTAAACTTTGCGGTTGGCGCTAAAGGCAACTTCAAAGGTTTCAGAAACAAGAGAGAATTTCTAGGACAAGCCACCACATTTGTGGATTGTCTTAAGACAACCCTCCTAGTTTTGAGTTTGAAGAAACAAGGTGTTGCCGCACCGAGAGTTCTTTTTTTTTTTTTTTGAGGGATGAAAAAAATATTTTATTTACTTTGAGAGAACATTATGTAGCACAATAATAGGGGGTTCCAGGGGGATTTAATATGAATGTATAAATGATTATTTCCGAAATCATAGACCATACTCCTGAAACAATTAAATGGGGTGTTATAAAAAACAAACATAGATATAATAGAAAAAGTAATCACATTAGCCTGCTGGTTGTGTTGGTTAAACCATACTCCTAGAACAATAAAATGGGTGGTTATAAAAAAAAAACATAGATATAATAGAAAAAATAATCACATCATCCCGCTGGTTGTGTTGGTTAAACCATACTCCTAAAACAATCAAATGGGTCGTTATAAAAAAAAACATAGATATATTAGAAAAAATAATCACATTTCTTCGCTAGTTGCCTTGGTTAAAGCATTCTTATTAGGCCATTGAATTATTTTGGTAGAGGTTCGAGTCCCATTAATTCAGATTTCAAAACCTTAAGCAAACCTGTATTTAGTATTTCAAAATAATATGCGCCTCAATCATAATTGACCAAAATCGAAACGAGAGGCGCCCAAAGGCCCCAACATACGATCTGAGCCGTAAGATCGACGGATCTGATGAGCACATAGCAGGGGTGCCGCAATCATAATTGACCAAAATCGAAACGAGAGGCGCCCAAAGGCCCCAACATACGTGTAGCCAAAGCGTGCAGGCCCAGGCGGGCAGGGAAGCTGATACGACAGCGCAATTAAATCCTGTCGATGACTTGCCATCAGACCCCCTAGACATGCTTAGGCGGCTCAAGCCTATCATTATCCAGGTTAAGGCTTTGAAGAGCCTGCTGCAAATGGACGAGGTATGGGTTTGCAACATGTTGAAACCTATGTTCGAGGTATGGGTTTGCAACATGTTGAAACCTATGTATGGGCTGATGTTGTACGGATCTGATGAGCACATAGCAGGGGTGCCGCATTAAAAGTTATTTGATGAGTCTTTTAGTTTGTTGGACATGTGTGTTCATGCGCATTAAGAGTTGTTTGATGAGTCTTTTAGTTTGTTGGACATGTGTGTTCATGCGAAGATGTGTGGATTTGTTCAATGGAAGGGAAGGGAGGAAATTGTTTAATGCATTATCCACGAGCATATCCTGAATTGAGTTAGTGGGCAACCCAAAAAACTGTTAAGACAGAATGGGTTTTCGCCCCAATGGCCTAACTTTGATGGCCAGATTAGAGCCAGAAATACAGCCTGTATATGCGACCCAGCCAATCGAACGGGGAACTGCCACGTGTAAATACGAAAATCATTGCATATTCTTAGAGACAGGATCAACCGTTAAAAAGACGCCACATGTCCTGCACGCGTCATGTAGACTATTCGGTATGTTAACGGCTCCGATGATGTTCATACATGTAATAAACGAATCATAACCGTCCATGTCGCATTCGCTAAGCCCTTCATGTGATTAATGAACAAGAGATTCGGAATCCTTTAATTTGGAGAAGAAATAGTATTTAGTAAACTAAGTAATGCGCCTGTTAAGCCCTATGCGTCCCAATCAGCTCGTTTAACCGCTTCCTTTGAAAACGGCGATTCCGGCAACAGAGCTATTCTTATGACTACTCAAATACACTCTTCAAGCTCGTTTGGCAGCCCTTCCATCTGCATTTGCATTTTGTAGCCCTTGTTTTGCCAAGATTTTCAGTATTCTGTTTCTTTGCCGGTTGATTTCCCCTCAAATTTGTGTTTGATTTGCTGGATTGCATCCGTTTAATGTCTCTAAGCAAAGGGGCTCGAAATTGTTTGCCCTGTTGGAAGCTCCGTCAATATTGAGTTGGAAATTTCTTCTTGCTTTTTGATCTACAAGGTGGCCTCTGAAGAGGATTTTTGGATTTCAGGTACCTGATTCTTGTATATTGGTGAGATTTTTATTCTGTTTCTGAGTTTTTTGGAGATTTTGTTACAGAATGTCTTGTCGGGGATGCCCTTACTTCGATCCCGATTATGACACGCTTAAAACAAGGCTTAATCCTCCAAGGTTTTCATCTGTCTTTTGTTTACATGTTAAGCTAAGTATTGCATAGCTTAATTGTTTTGTGATATTGGCAGTGTTGTGATGGACAACATAAGCTGCGAAGATGCGACCCTTGTGAAGGTGATTTCTTCTTCTTCTTTATGTTTCTTTTGCAAGATCTGCGCCACAGTGCAGGCTCATGAGCGTAGATGACCCATTACAAAAAATTCGATTTCTTTTTTAATTTCTCCTTCAACGGTGTAGGTGGACAGTGCAAATCGACATGGAATATTGCTGGAAGTAGTTCAAGTTCTCACGGACTTGGATCTAGCCATTTCCAAGGCTTACATATCTTCCGACGGGGGGTGGTTCATGGATGGTAAGGTTTGTGTGAATTAAGGGTTAGTGTTACTTTTGGTTGTGTTGGTTTAATGAACATCTTGGAATTGTTGCACATGTGGTGCAGTGTTTCATGTTACGGATCAGTTAGGAAACAAGCTTACAGATCCAGGAATCATTAGCTTTATTCAACAGGTAAATCAAATTGTACCCTTTGCTCCCTTTCTTTTCCTTTTTGCATGCATTTTGATTAGTTTCTGGACTAAGGGTCTAGTGCTGCATTAGGCTTTGGGGGCAACACAAGATTTGCAGTGTTCGCCAGCATCTCAAGTTCAGACCTGTTTAGGCCGAACTGTAGGAGCACATTCAAATGCTCATCATACAGCTATTGAACTCACTGGAGGAGACAGACCTGGTCTGCTTTCGGAAATTTCAGGTGTCCTAAAAGACTTACTCTGCAATGTTGTAGCTGCAGAAGTTTGGACACACAACATGCGTGTGGCATGCGTAGTATACATCACAGATGAAGTAACAGGTGGGCCTGTTCAAGATCCCCAGAAACTTGCAGGAGTAAAGGAACAGCTCTTGTATCTTCTAAAGAGGGATGATGATAAAAGAGTGCCCAGAACAGATTTTTCAGTGGGTTTGACACATACTGAGAGAAGGCTTCACCAACTGATGTTTGCGGACCGGGACTATGAGGATCTGGATTGTCCAAGATCAAGTCATCTGGATGAGAAAAGCAGATCTGTTATTACAGTAAAGAACTGTGTAGAAAAGGGTTACTCGGTTGTGAATATTCAGTGTAAAGACCGCCCAAAATTGCTATTTGATACAGTTTGCACCCTCACAGACATGCAGTATGTTGTGTTCCATGCATCCGTGAGCTCCGATGGTCCTTATGCTTACCAGGTATCTCTATATATTTGCTATATACAAGCGAGTATTTTTGTTTAGTAATTTTTGTTTTACAACAGTTCTGGACACATGCGTTTGAATGCTTTTTTCTTGCACATCGTACTCTGAGTGCCCTTACTTTCAATAAGAACTGGAAAAGTGGTAGCTTTGATGTAGGTTTCATGCCTAAAGGCCCTGAATTTCAGGTTGCCTAAAGGTTGCACACATTCATCTCCATGATATTGGCCAAGCTGACAACACTTAAATACAAACCTCAGATAAACCTGAAAGCCTAAGGGTTCCACACTTTAAATAGTTGGTCACTTGCAATTCTTCCTCTTTCATTCATGCTTGCAACAGACTAGGCTTGGTAGATAGCTGTTCCTTTAACCTTTTAGATACATTCCATTCTTGTAATGCCGTTTTTTTGCAGGAATATTACATCCGTTGTAAGAAAGGCGGCACTTTGAAATCTGAAGCAGAGCAGGAACATGTTATTAGATGTTTGGAAGCAGCATTAGAACGGCGTGTTTCGGAGGTTATTACCAATTAGTACCAACTTAAATTTGTTCAATTTCTTATGACATTATCACTAAGCACTTTTGTAAAGCAGGGTCTGAGGCTGGAACTGTGTACAAGAGATAGAGTAGGTTTGTTATCAGACGTTACTAGGGTGTTCAGAGAAAATGGATTGTCTGTGACAAGGGCAGATGTGGCAACTCAGGGAGATAATGCTGTGAATGTTTTCTATGTCACTGATGCCTCAGGAAAACCAGTGGACATGAAGGTTGTGGAAGCTATAAGGCAAGAAATTGGCCAGACGATATTAAAGGTAAAGGATCCTGTCCAAGTATCTAAGTCGGGTGAAGAACTTACAAGATCAAGGTTTTCTTTTGGCAATCTCATTACCCACTCTGAGAGGCTACTGTATAATATTGGTTTGATCAAATCTTGTTCTTAGTTGGCTGGTGGTGGATACGAGGATCAAATGCCTTGTAAATGGTTGTATGCTAGGTTCATTCGAAGAGATGTGCACTTTGTAATTAAAGCCTTTTTGGTGCTCAATCTCTGAATGATATCAAATGTTGTTATTGTAAAGAATTGACATCAAATGCTACTTTTGTAAATATAGAAAATATAGAAAGATTTTTTTCCATGTATTTTTGTAGACAATTAAAGCTCCATGTGCTGTTGTGGTCAAAAGACAATTTTCATCCAAGCGTTTGCAACATCTAGTGTTGGAAAGGCCTTTAATTTGATTGAATACGAACGATGGTCGTGCTGCATATGTTTTCATTGAATGATGAAAATACACTGCTATGGTTTTTCTGTTATACGAGGCAATCATGGAGACACAAGGTGGAGAAGTCAAAGATGTGTGGTGATGACATGCTAAATTTGTTTTCTCGAAGAGAATCTGTTTGGATTCTCGAAGAGAATCTGGTTTGGAGTTGCCCAAAAATGATGGGCTTTGCTTAACGGATGCTGCTGCTCCTGATTTTGGGAGACTTTGGTTTGTCGTTTTGTCTCCCCAACTCTGAGCCAAGAAAACGCCATCTAATAAAGGGCAATGGCCCACCTACATTTGAGCCGGTCTCATGCACACCAAACATGTCCATAGGAGGAAGTTCCTTGTGGGCTTCCTTGCCCTTACAATAACTGGCACCCATGGTCCTTGCCTGCCTTGACCCATATGTTGTGGAATGGTGGGAACCCCTTCCATTTATCTTGCTCTTGGGTGGGACTCCTTAAACCCATTGTCCATTATGAAGAGCAAACGGATGAGACAAGTAGTCAAAGTTTGGAAGGTTGTTTTCATGTATATCATGAAAAAGAGGAAGTGCATTTTTTTCCACATTTATTGGCGACCTACGAGCATATGAAATGCACACTTAACCCACATTGCTCTCCCATAGGCCGATTGGTCTCCGTGAACGATAAAAATCAATTCATCTCTATGGGTCTTAGTTAAGTATTGAAGTTTCATATTGCAGGAGGCCCTTCTCGCAATGGTTGGGACTATGATTTCAAAGTCGTATTGTATGCAAACTCATACATTTTCCCATGTTTGAGCAGCTTAATTGCAATTAAAGGTCACATTTCTATTTTTGTGTGTTTTGGATGAGAGATTTTTGTAACGGTTCAAAGAAAGAAAGGCAAATAGCAAATCTTAGAAACCGGATAAGGACAGCCATCTGGACTTCCATGTCGAGATGGCCAGGTTATTTTTTATTGCACACACCTGTGCATTTCTCGCCAGTGATAGCTATGGCTTGTGAAGGTGTTGAATCCAGTTGCAGTTCTGGTTCGCTTGATTTCAAGAGCTTTTGAAGCTGCTAGAAGTTATTGCATGCTTCTATTTAGAGATACCTGCAAGGTTATTCTTGTCCGATTCTTGACTCCAGAATAAACAGAGGTAGCCGGTGGCATGTTTTTATGTTCTTTTTGTGTGTTGTCTCTTTTCTAAACGATTGGGGCTCTAGTGAGGCCATTGCAACCTGGAGGTTCGAATCCTTCGTCCCAAACAGACAATGGTTCACAGACAATGAATAAGATGTATCAGCAGTAGACCATTCGACATAATTGGTTTCTCTCCAAGAATTGATTTTGGGACAAAACCAGTATCTTGTGTTTTCGGTGTTTTGTTGGATCTCTACAGCTTGTGTGTTTGGCTTCATATGGAAATCCATGTGGTTTGGGACCATAGTGTTGTAAAAATGATCTGTGCATTATGGCAATATAATGTCAATACCATATATTCGATCGACACCATTGGATCATATATTTCAATTTTTGGGTGAAAATGTTAATGGCCATCGATCTGGCACAATATCGGGAGTATCTCGCGGATCGATGGCTCTGAAAGAAACCAAGAATGAAACCCAATAATATTTTCCTCTAATTATAAATTTACAATATTCTTTTCAAATATTTGGTGAAAAAAATTCATGTTGTTTATGCTCTTGTACTAATATCCTTGTTATTGTTATGGTTATACCATGGCTTGGTTCAATGCATAAGCGCTTTAGTTCATTTTTTTCCACTCCTACCTGTTCTTATATGACATCCCATTCCGATCCACCTCGAAGTGGAGCTGACGTACATGGTTGAGTATGGGAGTAGAATCTCATCTATCTTTACGAGGCACATGCAACCATTACGTAAATGTGACTTCGAGCTGTAGTATCGTCTGCCAAACTCCCATCGTGTTTGAGCTAGCCTTTTCCAATAAGTTCATTAAGCCCCCCACAATCAGTAGAGCCCTCTTATCTGCTTCCAGCTGAATGTCATAGACACATCCGTAGTACTGCATTTTGATAGTTAGATGCAGGTTCAACGAATGTTCAGAATTTTGTTCAGGCATGCCGGCGCACTTGACAGTGCAGATGCTGCATTGCAGACTGAAGGGATAGTGCAGAGGTATCCACATGCAGACATGGACGTTTCTCTACATGAGGTAGGGCCAGAGCATCCATGAGGAACATCAAAGGAAGAGCCGTCATTACCTGCAATGCCCGGTATTGATGCAGAGACCCAAACAAAGGTCAGGGTTCATGCATCTCCTTTAGGCACGGCGGAGCCGATGCCACCTCATGCACCCGACATCATGGCATTGAATTTGCGTATCATAGGAGTCGCAGAGACAGACACCGAGGCACAGTTCTTGCATGAGGTTATGCATGTGCCGGCTATTGGACTTGTGGCTGCTACTAGGGTGGGAGCTACGTGCCCTGACCGGGCTCGACACCTTTGGATTCGTTTTCGTGATGCGTAGAGTCGCCTCAGCATTCTTCAGCACGATAACCACTTGAATTCGTTGCAAGAAAATCTTTCTCCCATATAGCTATGCTAATGCCTGGATAAGCTATGCAACATTCGGGAAGCACGTCAGTGCAAGAAATTGGCAGTGTATCACGGAGGAGCAGTAATAATTCTGGACCACTGGCCATCTAAACCGTGGACTGGCTATTTCTAGGAACTATTTGCAGCATCAGGATATCAGAACAAATAAGCTTTGATTTAGTATGGGCACTTTGTATATATTAATTCATGTTCTGGTGATGGGGCTTTGTCCCGGGGTTTCGGTTTGGGCTCAGGCCCCCTTTCCATGTACCGGTCCCATAACTTGATTGGGTTCCTGTGGACGTTAAAAATCTTGTGCTTCTTCTTCTTCTTTTAACATGTCAAGACAAAAACAATCGGTTAAGTCCAAAAAAACATTGTGTATTTCTTTTTTTTGGCTCAAACATGACAAGATTTGACATTTAAGGCACTCGAACTCCCATGTTGGAATCACCATAACAAGGGTATTAATATCTTAAGCCCTCTTGTAGCTATCATATCTTATCATTGCAGTCTTATCAAGGAAAAGCTTCACACCCTTTCAAATCATTGTAGTGTTATGAAGGAAAAGCTTTACACCCTTTCAAAGAAGTGCACCCTGCATCATGCATCAGGTACAATTGAGTAGGTACAGGTGAGGTACATCCATTGCAGGAGTCCTTTGGATAATACATGCCAAGCCTCTGTAAACCTTGTACCTTAAAAAGTACATAAGTGAGGGCTTCATTTATTATATAGTGAAGACACATCAAGTGACATAAAACTTGATTCAAGAGGTTAAGAGACAAAGCAACTTAAAGTTAATTAGTTATCATGTTCTACAAGTCTTGCCATATATAATTGCTTTCAACGAAAGTTTCATGGCATTCATTTTGTTGACAAACTAAGCAATAATAAATGTAGAGCATGGAGGTACATAATGTGTGAAGGACTATAGGAGCTTATGTACGAGCACTCCATTGACAAGTGTTGCTCAAAGCTTCACCATCTGTTATGGTTAACGGATTCTCAGTTGAGCTTTAATTCCTAGGAATTTATTCTTTGACATGTTGCCAGAGTTTCTTCTTTATGGAAACTCTTATGCTATGGGATGCTATGGCTCTAACACATAAGATGGAAAAATTGATATTGGATGGTGCCTGGATTGAAGCAACTAACCTTCTACGGTTAAGGAAAAAAACGTTTCTGAAGTGTCATGGAAATGCAAACCAAGTTCTTCATTGCCATGTCTCAAGAATATATGAAAATGCAACATTGCAAAAATGATGCATAGTGTATGCAAGATCAATCCCCATAAAATACATGTTAGAGTTCTTTGGCATCTCGCTATTACCATCTCTCCCATTCGTGTTGCCATCTTCCCAAAATATGTCGTGGGTGCTGAAGTAGGTGTTGGATTTGAGTACAATTGGTTTCTTGGAAATCGCTTTCAAAAGAAGTGCAAATTGTATGTGTTGGGTGCCTCCTATCTTTGTTGGTGTTCCAACAAATGAACAATAAACATTAATACAAATGTTTGAAACCTCGATCAAAGGACTTTATATATAGTGATAAGATGATGAATATGAGGTGGGGATCGAGACATACCATTACTAGAATCGTGTATAGAAGCTTGCACTCTCGATGAAAGAGCTTAATTTGTGATCGAATTGGATGGGTCAATGTTGCACGTTGCTAAAGGGATTTGGTAAAATCCAAAATGAATAATAATTGCAAGAAATTTATCGTGATGGCCTTCTCTTTCTCGACTCCCCTGTATTTGTGGGAAGTGACGCGGTTTAGAGGGATGTTTGCAGTACCAACTCACTTTACAGGTTGGAATTATGCCTAGTAGTAATGGATGCATGTCAGTTCAGGAGCATATAAGATTTGAACATGCATTATTGCTTGTGTTATAGTGCACAAACCATTACATTCAACAATTCTAAATTAAATTCCCCCTAAAACCCCCTTTGGTTTGGGTGCATAATCACAAGGGGGGTGACTCCGGCCAACGGGAGCTATTGGATGGGCATATTCAGGACTTATACCTTGATTTGGACCATAGATAGCGATCCTCATTTGTGGGGTATGGGCGTACAAATTTTTTTATATTATATAACAAGAATTACAAAATACTATAAGGTTTGAGGTATCGTACTCAATGGTGTTGATTTCATACATGTGTTATAAAAGGGGTATTTTAGGGTGTATAAAAGGGGCTCTCGCTGCCCTACGTCACCCCCCGTGTGAATATGCACCGAAACCAAAGGGGATTTTAGGGGGAATTTAATTTAGAATTGTTGGATGTACGTAATGGTTTGTATTATATAAAAAAAATTTGGGCCCCTTCCGAGCCACACAAAGGAAACACGAAGATTAAAAGCCATGAGAAGAGATTGTGAAAAGTCAAGCAAACCATAGGTGTTTTTTAAGTATCAGAATTAAGAAAATGCCACCATATGATTAACAATATCGAATACACAATCTATTATGGGATGGGATATGAACCCATCATATCCTTGAACAAAATAACATCGGAACACAATGATGAAAATGCTCAAAAGAGGCCATTGGCTCAATAGCAACAGTACTCGTATGCATCGATAATTGTAACATGTATTGAGCTACGGTGATAGCTAGCTGAATTGGATGATGTAGAAGCAAACAGATTCTAAGAAAAGTACAAACTCCATTGCGAAGACTAGGCGGAATGCTGAAGCAACGGCCAAGCAAGAATATGCTTTCTATGAAGTTCTTCAACATAGCAAAATTGGTTCTCTGGAAGTAGATGTGTGTATATTCTCAATTCTGCATGTATTCTCAATTCTGCCCTTCTGTGCCTCACATGCACATGCACACACATGCCCACACATGCACATGCACACATATTCCCACACATGCACATGCACATGCATAGTGTTCATGCACGAACACATGCTGAGAAAGACAACAACCCTCGAATTGTTTCAGCTAACAAAAATCAACGGCCCAAAAGGGTGCACTCTAGAAATACTATTTAGTATACTTCAACGAATGCAACAACAAAATCATAGAAAAACCATGTGAAAAAACGTATAAAAATCTAAAAGTAACCACCTGTCATAGTGCTAGATATTTGATAGGGGTTCATTTCATAACGATCATGATGTTCTCACTATATAGTGTCGTCTAATAGTTCAGAACAAACAATGAGCAAGCTGATTTTGACATCCAAAGTTTTGGCTATTGTTGGCTAGCAAGTGATTGGGCTAACTTGCATCATAACATGTTTTAGAAATGAACATTAAAAAGGCTGTGAATTCAAGTTTATTCTAGCAGTGTCTAAAGGAAGCTATGAAAAGCCCTTTAATATATTTGTTAATATAATGTGCAACGTGTTGCAAATTGTAGTTTTTGTAACAAAATGGAAAATCCTCAATTTTGAATGGGATGAACTACTTAGAGTATGCAAATTTGGCAAGCCAAACTTTGGTTGTACGAATGATAATACATAAGCACATCCTCCGTCAGATTTTCGACCTAATTTATGAACATAGGGCATGAGAAACATATAATGTTATAGCTAAGAAAAGAAAATGATGAGGTGACATGCTTGGATTGGATGAGCCAAAAAAGACCAAATGAATTTGGTCTGCTGCTTTTGATGGCGGCTAGATCTACCTCAGGAGGCTGATGTAAAGAGAGCAGGTCAAATAAGGGCAAGCAAAGGGCCAATCCAAGGGTTCTGGCCCCTACATTTTATGTTGATACATGAATCAATGGGTCTAGAGCCCTAGTTAACATCTGCCCTTTTGTGGGCAAGCACGCCATTTTAGAATTTATTGAAGATGAGTGCTCTACTCTACTCTACTCTACTCTACTCTACTCTACTCTACTCTATTCATCACTACCTATCATTTGCACCTATCAAGCACAATCATGGAATAATTTAAGGGCTAAATTTAGCAATTTGGCGATTTTTTTAGCACAATTCAAAAAAAGTTGGCTAAAGTAAATGGAAAAAGTTGGGAAAAATTTTATAATTTTAGCTTAGCTTTTTTCGGGCCTGCACCGACCTTCGAGCTCTTTAGCCAAATGCTAGAAAGTAAGAGAATGAAAATGTATAATGTTTAGCTAAACCATAGAAACTCTGGGAATGAGTTTTGGACTAATTTAGCTAATAGGTAATAAGAAATATATGACTAGTAATTTATTTCCTAGCATCTATGGAGTAATTTGAGGCCTACCCTTAGCTAGCTAGCTTTTTTTTAGCATGTTTCTAAAAAGAAAATTATTAAAATAAATGAAAACAAATGGGAAAAAAGCATAATAATTTTAGTGGCGACACCATAGAAATGTTTGGGATGAATTTCGGGTTAGTTTAGCTAAATGCTAGAAAGTATGAGAGGAAAAATGTGTAGA